>PVIY010029678.1:0-31777 GCA_004026745.1 Myrmecophaga tridactyla | reverse complement strand
CCCGGGGAAAGTTGTTGGAACCCAGGGGCCTGGAGAGAAGACCAGCAGAGACCATCCTGTGCCTTCCACGTAAGAAAGAGCCTCAGTGGAAAGTTAGCTGCCTTTCCTCTGAAGAACCAACAAAATAAATCCCCTTTTATTAAAAGCCAATCCGTCTCTGGTGTGTTGCATTCCGGCAGCTAGCAAACTAGAACACCCTCCAAGAAATACTAAAGGGAGTTCTGCCAGTTGAAAAAAAAAGACAGGAGAGGGACATTTGGAGGAGGGCACAATATTGAAGGGTACCAGTAATGGCAACTTAAAGGGTAAAAAGAAAAAGAGGGAAAAGAATATATAGATCTGACAAAAATCCAAAAGACAAGATGGTGGATTCAAGAAATACCTTTTCAGTAATAACTTTGAATGTTAATGGACTGAACTTAACCAATTAAAAGGTACAGATTGGCAGAATGGATTAAGAAACATAATCCAGCTATATGCTGCTTACAAGAAACTCATCTTAGATACAAGGATACAAAAAGATTTTCCATGCAAGTTGTAACTATAACAAAGTAGGAGGAACTATACTAATATCAGACAAAATAGACCTTAAAGACATCAGAAAAGACAAAGAAGGACACTATGTCCTAATTAAAGGGTCAATTCACCAAGAAGATATAACAATCATAAATGTTTATGCTCCCAATCAGGGAGCTCCAAAGTACATGAGACAGACATTGGCAAAACTGAAGGGAGCAATCAATGTTTTAACAATAATAGTAGTAGACCTCAATATACCACTCTCCTCTATAGATAGAACAACCAGACAGAAGATCAACAAGGAAATAGGGAAGTTAAGCAACTTGATAAATGAATTAGACTTAATAGACATATGTAGGTATATAGGTCATTATACCCCAAAACACCAGAATGAATATTTTTCTCTAGTGCTCATGGAACATTCTCCAGGATAGGTCGCACAAAACAGGTCTTTATAAATGTAAAAGTATTAAATTATTCAAAGCACTTTCTCTGATCACAGTGGAATGAAGCTGGAAATCAATAACCACCAAAGAATGAGAACTTTCACAAAAATATGGAGTTTAAATAACACACTCTTAAACAACCAGGCTATTAAAGAAGAAATTGCTAGCTATCTGGAGACAAATGAAAATGAGAATACAACTTATCAGAATTTATGGGATGTAGCAAAGGCTGTGCTGAGAGGGAAATTTATTGCCCTAAATGCCTACATTAAAAAAAAAAAAGAGGGTGGGCCATGGTGGCTCAGTGGCAGAGTTCTTGCCTGCCATTCCAGAGACCCAGTTTATTCCTGGTGCCTGCTCATTCAAAAAAACAAGAGACTTCCAGGAAGATGGCCAACTAGAGTAGCTTAATATTAGCCTTTCTCCACGGAAAATATAGAGAAGGGACCGGAGGGCGACTGAGGCAGTGATTTGGGAGTGCCACTGACCTGGGAGAGCCTTCTGCACCACATGCAGCAGCCCTGGTTGCAGAGACTGAGGAGCTAAGAGGCAGAAAGCTGGAGCCTGGTGCAGAGATGTGGAACCCACGGGAGTGCACAGAAAGGAGCAAGGGACTAGGAAGTAAGCCAGACTGCATTCTTTGGGCACGCTACCCTCACCAGCACAGCCCCATGGCTGGTGACTCACCCCACACTCCACGCAACTGAACCCCTTCTCTCCCTCCCATTCGCTGCACTCCAGGCGCTCCTACCCCACCAGCACCCAGTGCACATACCTGCCCCCCCCCACCCCAAGTGCAGGCCCCGCCACCTCTCCTGAATCCCTCTGAGCACTACCTCCCCTTCCCTGTTCCCTGCAGTGTGTTGCCAGTGTATAAAGGTTGCAGGCACTGACCTCCGTACCGAGGCTGTGCCGACCCCTGCCCATGGTGTCACACAGCCTCACCCTGCACTCCCTGAGCTCAGCGCATCTGCTTACAACACTACCAGGCCCACGCATGCGATAGGACCCCCATCACGTCATTCAGCTCTGGGAATCACACTTTACAGCAGTCCTAAAACTGTGCATGTGCACAGCCCACAGCCACACTTCCCAGCTCTGACAAAGTGCTGACCTGCACAGCTGGGTCAGAACTGCCGCCAGTCCATGAAAGTGTAATGCTGGCTTGCTGCCACACTTCTGCGCATGCACACAAAGGGCCCCATGCCTTAGACCAGCCCACACCACGGTTTCGCCCCCCAGACCAGTGCACCCATGTAGCTATGTCCTCCCTGGCTGCTGGATGCCCACGTTCACAAGCATCAGCATAACATCCCCAACCTGCCCCCATACCTACCCTGAAACAAATCACCATGCTGAATGTTCCACCCCATGCACTGTTCCCTGCTGTACAACCATCCTGAAAACACAAGGCCTTAGACTGCTGAGAGAAATCAACTCCCAAAGTCTTTACATGCCATGAAGACAGCAGAAGATCACTAAGCATATCATAATGCAGACATTAGGCCCTGCCTAATGACCAAATTAAAACACCAGAGGAGACACAGATGTTGGAACAACTAATCAAAGATGTTCATACAACTCTACTTAATAAAATAAGTGGGATAGCAAATGACATAAAAGATATCAAGAAGCCGGAAGAAGAGCACAAAGAGGAATTTGAAAGAATAAATAGAAAAGACTATTGACCAAATATAAAACATACTGAAGGCACACAGTAACAGCTTTGAAGAGACAGAAGAAAGAATAAGTGATATAGAGGACAGGATAATTAACTTTGAAGACTCAAAACAGCAAATGGCAAAAAAGATGGAAAAAATTGAATGGGAGCGTAGGGAAATGATAGTCAAAACAAAGTGCGCGAATATAAGAATCATTTTTGTCCCAGGAGGAGGAGAGAGGATTAAAGGGCTAGGAAGAGTAGTTGAGGATATAATGGGGGAAAACTCCCCACCCCTCAAAAATGACATAAATATACTAGTCAAAGAAGCCCAAAGAACTCCAAACAGAATAAATCCAAATAGGCCTTCCCCAAGGCACATACTAATCAGTCTGTCAAATTTTTAAGAGAAGTGGAAGATCCTGAAAGCAACAAGAGAAAAACAATCTACTACATACAAGGGAAATCAAATAAGTCTGAGTTCAGACTACTCAACTAGGACCCTGGAGGAGAGAAGGCTGTGGTATGATATATTCAAGATCCTAAAAGAGAAAGACTTCCAGATAAGACTTCTGCACCCAGCCAAATTGTCCTTCAAAATTGAGGGACAGATTAAAGTTTTCACAGACAAAGAAGTCCTGAAACAATTTGTCAACAAGGGATGGCCCTACAAGAGATTTGAAAAGGAGTTCTGCTGGCTGGAAAAAAAAAAAGGAGAGGTAGGTCTGGAGGAGGGTACAGAGGTGAAGAGTACCACTAAGGGTAGTTTAAAGAATACAAAGAGAAAGAGGGAAAAGAATATATAGATCTGACAAGAAAAAAAAAATCCAAAAGACAAAATGGTGGATTCAAGAAATGCCTTTTCAGTAATAACTTTGAATAAACTCACCAATTAAAAGATACAGATCGGCAGAATGGATTAAGAAGCATCATCCAGCTATATGCTGCTTACAAGAGATTCATCTTAGACACAAGGATACAGATAGATTGAAAGTGGAATAATGGAAAAAGATTTTCCTTGCAAGTTGTAACCAAAAGAAAGCAGGAGGAGCTATACTAATATCAGACAAAATAGACCTTAAATGTAAAGGCATCATAAGAGACAAAGAAGGACACTATATACTTATTAAAGGGTCAATTCACCAAGAAGATATAACAATCATAATTGTTTAGGGTTCCAATCAAGGATCTCCAAAGTACATGAGACAGACATTAGCAAAACGGAAGAGAGTGATAGATGTTTTAACAATGATAGTAGGAGACCTCAATACACCACTCTCCTCTATAGATAGAACAACCAGACAGAAGATCAACAAGGAAATAGAGAAGTTAAACAACTTGATAAATGAATTAGACTTAACAGACATATGTAGATCATTACACTCCAAAACACCAGGATATACATTCTTCTCAGGTGCTCATGGAACATTCTCCAGGATAGATCGTATGCTCAGGCACAAAACAGGTCTTTATAAAATTAAAAATATTGAAATTATTCAAAGCACTTCCTCTCATTACAAAGGGATGAAGCTGGAAATCAGTAACCACCAAAGAATGAGAACATTCATGAATATATGAAGGTTAAGTAACACAGTCTTAAACAACTGGTGGGTCAAAGAAATTGCTAGAGAAATCAGTAGCTATGTGGAGATGAATGAAAATGAGAATGCAGCTTATCGGAACTTATGGGATATGGCAAAGGATGTGCTGAGAGAGAAGTTTATTGCCTTAAATGCCTATATTAAGAAACAAGAAAGAACAAAAACCGAGGACTTCACAGCAAACCTAGAGGAACTTGAGAAAGAACAGCAAACTAACCCCAAAGCAAATAGAAGAAGAGACATAACAAAGATTAAAGCAGAGATAAATGAATGGGAGAACAAAAGAACAATAGAAATAATAAAACCAAAAGTTGGTTCTTTGAGAAAATCAGTGAAATTGATGAGCCACTAACAAGACTGACAAAGAATAAAAGAGAAAGAATGTAAATAAAATCAGAAATGAGAAGGGGTGTGTTACCACAGACTTTGAAGACATAAAAGAAATCGTAAGAGGATACTATGAACAACTATATGCCAACAAATTAGACAATTTAGATGAAATGGACAAATTCATGGAGACACACAAACAAGCTGCACTGACTCCGGAAGAAATAGAAGGTCTCAACAAACCAATCACAGGTAAAGAGATTCATTCAGTCATCAAAAATCTTCTTACAAAGAAAAACCCAGGGCCATATGGCTTTACAGGGGAATTTTATCAAACATTCCAGAAAAAACTAACACCAATCCTGCTCAAACTTTTCCAAAAATTAAGGAAAAAGGAACTCTACCTAACTCATTTTCTGAAGGTAATATCATTTTGATACCAAAATTTGGTAAAGATGCTATGAGAAAGGAAAACTACAGGCCAATCTCCCTAATGAGCATCGATGCAAAAATTCCCTATAAAATATTAGTAAATCAAATCTAACAGCACATTAAAAGAATTATACACCATGACCAAGTGGGGTTTATACCAGGAATGCAAGAATGGTTCAACACAAGAAAATCAGTTAATGTAATACAGCACTATAACAAATCAAAAGGGGAAAATCACATGATCATCTCGATTGATGCTGAAAAAGCATTCAACAAAATTCAGCATCCTTTTCTTTTAAAAATACTCCAAAAGATAGGAATCAAAGGTAACTACCTTTGGGAATAATGAAAGGAAATAAATGAAAAACTGATAGCCAGCATCATACTCAATGGGGAGAGACTGAAACACTTCCCCCTAAGATCAGGTACAAGACAAGAATGCCCACTCTCACCACTGTTATTCAACATTATGCTAGAAGTTCTAACTAGAGCAACCAGGCAGGACAAAGAAATAAAAGGCTTCCAAATTGGAAAGGAAGAAGTAAAACTTTCATTATGTGCAGGTGACATGATACTATACTTGGAAAATCCTGAGAAAGGACAGAAAGTTACTTCAGCTAATAAATTCAGCAAAGTGGTGGGATATAAAATTAATGTGCAAAAATCAGTAACGTTTCTATACAGAAGCAATGACCTAACTGAGAAGTCAATTAAGGAAAAGATTCTATGCAAAATAGAAATTAAAAGAATCAAGTACTTAGGAATGAACTTAACTAGAGAAGTAAAGGCCTTGTACAGAGGAAACTACATCATGTTGCTAAAAGAAATCAAAGAAGATCTGAATAGGTGGAAAGACATTCCCTGCTTGTGGATAGGAAGGTTAGATATAGTTATGATGTCAGTTCTTCCCAGATTGATCTACAGATTCAATGCAGTAACAATCAAAACTCCAATAACCTACTTTGAAGACTTGGAAAAGCTAGTTACTAAATTAATCTGGAAAGGGAAGAGACCCTGAATAGCTAAAAGCATCCTAAAAAAGAACGAAGTGGGAGGATTACCATTCCCTGACTTTTTAAAACCTATTATAAAGCCACAGTGGTCAAAAGAACATGGTACTGGCACAAAGATAGACGCATTTGACCAATGGAGTAAAATAGAGAGTGCAGAACTAGACCACCAAATCTATGATCAACTGTTTTTTGGTTTTTTTTTTTAGCCTTGACAGGTGAGAATTCTGCCACTGAGCCACCATTGCCCACCCCCCTCTGTTTTTTTCATGTCCTATATAGTGGGGGCCACATTTCATTCTTTTTTCGTGTAAGTATCCCCTTATTGCAGCACCATTTGTTGAATTTTTTTGTTTGTTTGGGAAGTGCGTGGGCTAGGAATTGAACCCAGTCTCCTGCATGGCGGGTGAGAATTCTACTACTGAACTGCTCTTGCAACCCCTAGTGAACTGATTTTTGACAAGGACCCCAAATCTGGTGAACTGGGACAAATTAGTCTTTTCAGTAAATGGACATGAGAGAACCGATATCAATAGCTAAAAGAATGAAAGAGGACCCTACCTTACACCTTTACAAAATTTAACACAAAGTGGATCAAACACCTTAATATAAGAATTAGTAACATAAAGCTTCTAGAAGAAAATGTAAGGAAACATCTTCAAGACCTAATAACTCAGGAGGTAACTTCCTAAACTTTACACCAAAAGCACAAGCAATAAAAGAGAACACAGATGAATGGGAATTCCTCAAACTCAAATGCCTGTGTACCTAAAAAGACTGTCAAAAAGGTGAAGAGCCCACCAACTCAATGGGAGAAAATATTTGGAAATTACATATCGGACAAAGGTGTGATATCCCATATACATAAAGAAATCATGCAACTCAACAGCAAAAGAGCAAACAACCCAATTATAAAATGGGCTTAAGATATGAATGGACATTTTTCTTAAGAGCAAATACAGATTGCTCAGAACCACATAAAGAAATGCTCACTTTCATTAGGTATAGGGGAAATGCAGATCAATACTATAATGAGATACCAGTTCACACCTATAAGAATGCTACTATGCTGGAAAGGATGTGGAGAAATTGGGATACTTGTGCACTGCTGGTGGCAATGTATGAGGGAACAGGCACTATGAAAGACATTTTGGTGCCTCCTTAGGAAATAGAGTTGTCCTATGGCCCGGAAATAGCACTACTACTCATACCCAAAAAGGTGAAAGCAGTGACACAAACAGACATTTGCACACTGGTGTTCATAGCAGCATTATTATATATAATGCCCATATAGTGCCTATCAACAGACAAGTGGATTAACAAAATGTGGTATATACATGCGATGGAATATTATGCAGCAGTAAGATGAAATGATATCCTGAGGCACTTCAAGATGGATCGCCTTGAGGACATAATGCTGAGTGAAATAAGCCAGACACAAAAGGATAGATATTGTATGACTCCACTTTTATGACTATGGTAAAGGTAAAACCAGAGGCTAATAATACAAAATATAGGGGATTTAGAGATACATAGATGCTAGAGATGGGTGATTGATTAGCTAATGAGGCTGAACTCAAATGTAAAGGAATAGATAGACGTGAAGGTGGTTCAATAGTGGGTCTATAAGTAATATTACCATATTGAAGGTAAACATGAGTGAAAGGGGCTCTATAGACCTATGGGTCCCACTGATTAATACTACAAATATAAATAAGTTCTTGCATGAACTACTTCAAAAGTATGATTCTTGTACAAAGAGTGTTTAAGTTCAGGGCATAGGTGGAAAAGTGCTATTGCATGATATGGGCTATGTTTAACAGGCAAACACTGGCAATACCACAGCAACAACAGGGGTAAATAATGGGGGGAGGGACAAGAGTTAAGGGGAGGTATAGATTTCCTATTTGGTGTGTGTTCATTGGTTATCTTTCTCTTGGGAACAATGAAATGATATAAAGTTGAGAGTATTGATGGACTGTGAACTTTGGAAATTATACATAATACCCGATGAATGGAGGTGGCTGAAGGATGCACTGACAGGAGTATATTGGCAAACAGTGGTGTATACCTATGATTGAATATTGTGCTGCTACAAAAAGGAACAAAATTGTGAGGAATGCAACATTGTGAATGAACCTGTGGGACATTTGGTGAGGCAAAATAAACCAGAAACAGAAGAGCAATTATGGCATGGTCTGCTTTAGAAAATGCTTATAAGAAAACAGGGGCCTAGATTGTAAGCTCTTGTAGGAGTCACATTTTGTCCACAGTGGTAATTATTATTTTTGGATCTTTAGAGGCTGTTTTACATGTGTATAACCTGGTATTCAGGGATCAAAATGAAGGCAGGTCAGGATTGAGGTAATTCAGAACAGAGCTGTAAGGAAGACATTGTGTATATTTTACATCCTCACCTACTCTTTGAGACTAAAGAAAGAAAAGAAAGGTTTATTTTTTCCAGAACTAAATTTTCTGTAGCGCATAATCTAACTCAACCTATCTAGATAGCTCATTTAAACAACCCAAACACAGGGAGCCCAGAATAAAAATGAGGACCTTTAATCCTGTATAGCTTAGTGTAATGACTGGATGTATCCCAGAATAGATTAAGCAGATAATCAAAAAGTATTGGTAAAGTTCCTTTAGGGATGGGAGAAAAAATATGAGACTATTAAACTTTACCAGCAGGCAACCCCAGATACTGTGTCAAACATTAGACCAAGCCCTTGATCATTTTTTAAAACTTTTTATTGAATATTATAACATATATACAAAGCAAAGAAATAAAAAAAGCAATAGTTTTCAAAGCACTCTTCAACAAGTAGTTACAGGACAGATCCCAGAGTTTGTCGTGGACTACCATACAATCCATCCAGATCCTTCCTTTTAGTTGCTCCAGAATATAGGAGGCTAGAAGACTTAAATATTTTTTTAATCGCAATTGAATTTTTTTCCTTCTTTTTTTGGTGGAAAATAACATATATACAAAAAAGCAATAAATTTCAAAGCATAGCACCACAATTAGTTGTAGAACATATTTCAGAGTTTGGTATGGGTTACATTCCCACAATTTTAGGTTTTTACTTTTAGCTGCTCTAAGATAATTGGAGACTAAAAGAGAGATATCAATTTAATAATTCAGCAGTTATATTCATTTGTTAGATCCTATCTTGTTTGTGTAATTCCACCATCACATTTGCTCTTTCTATCCCTCTCTCTCAGGGTGTTTGGGCTATTCTTACTTTTTCATGTTGGAAGGGTCTGTCACTAATATGGGGTAGGGAGATGGAACTATCTGATGTTCTGGAGAGGCTGGGCCTTCAAGGTTTCAAGACTTGTCTGGTCCATGGACCCATCTGGAGGTCGTAGGTTTCTGGAAAGTTACACTAGTGCATGGACCCTTGTGGAATCTAATGTATTGCCCTAGGTATTCTTTAGAATTGTCTGGAAAGGTCCGGGCTGGTGTTCGGCAGGTTATGATAGGTAGCAATGTCTACCTGAAGCTTGCATAAGAGCACCCTTGAGAATAGCCTCTCCACTCTATTTGAACTCTCTTTGCCACTGTTACTTTATTAGTTACATTTCTTTTCCTTCTTTTGGTCAGAATGGAATTGTTGATCCCATGGTGCCAGGGTCACATTCATCCCTGAGAGTCATCTTCCACATCTCCAGGGAGACTTTCACCCCTGGATGTCATGTCGCATGTGAGGGGGAGGGAAATGATATTTATTCCTTCTAACCTCCAATGCTGTGGAGCAACTAGGAAGAGAAATCTGAGACGATGGAATGTTAGACCATGACATACTCTGAGAACTGTCCTATAGCTACTTGTTGAAGAGTGCTTTGAAAACTATTGCTTTTTTATTTCTTTGCTTTGTATATATGTTATACAATTAAAAAACGTTAAAGGTTAAACATTAAAAAATGGAAGTTTTTTTGAGGAGTGGTGTATGGGAATCCTGTATTTTATGCATGATTGTTCTGTAAACCAACAACTTCTCTAATAAACAAGAATTGAAAAAAGCAGAAAAAAGTGCATTATTTAAAAATCTTTTGTGAGTTAAAAGAGAAGTATGTTTTTTAAATGCTTAAGAAGAGCAGAGGGCAAAGTAGAAAGAAAACAGTCAATTTCTGAGAACATTTGCCTGTTTGAGTGTATGGGAAAAGAGGAACAAGCAAAGTTGAATAATTTAAGGAATTGTCCTGTACAATATTTCATGCAAAAGTTTTAGTCGAAACCTCTTCCCTGAAATAATTGGCTAATAAAAAATATCTAATATTGATTGTAGTAAAAACACAATATGGTTTGGGCAGAGGAACAGGTATTTTAAATGTATAATGAAAGGAATATGCTGGAAACCCTTTCATGGAAAGATAAGGTGGCTACAGGATTCTTTAATAGTTGGGATGAAAACTAAATGTCAGTAATCAGGGGATATAGGAGAAGGGTGTGGAATTCTTTGCAGAAGACAGGGAAATTTCTTCATAGATTGTGATGCCAAAAGCACGGCTATGTGGTTAAATAGGGAACCACTGATGTTTTACTTAGGTTGGATTATATGATGTGTGAATAAAACTGTTTAATAATGTACACAGAGATACAAGTCTGGAGAAAATGTGGAGAGAGAGATGTATTTATTCACTGCTGGTAGTGAGGTAGTTCAAAATAATAGTTCCAGTATCATTGCTGTATTTCTTTACTAAAATGGCTTTATGAATTTGTGTACTCTCAAAAATGTGTAAAAACATGCTTTCTGAAAGAGGTAGTGAAACAAAACATCTGCTGCATCTGCCAGGCATGCCCAGGCCCTCCTCCATTCCAGACAAAAGAAATCAGCTACAAGCCAGAGATTATAGCACCTTCCGTGTCCATTCCCATAGTAACTCCTGCCCTGATAGCTTTCCTATATATTCTGGAGACAAAGAATATTTGGAGCTCAGATTTTGGACAGAAGTCCTCTGAGCCTGCCGGCAATAAAAAGCTTGTCCACTTCTCAGAGGCTCCAGTGCTTTCTTATGTGGTGTTTGGAGTTTTTCCCTACTTCGTTGGAGGGCAGTGTTGGTGGTTCCACAGGAGACTAGGGGTAGGGTTGCCATATGATTCTGAAACCCCATTGCTCAGTATATACCTGGAGGAATTGAGTGTGGGGACATGAATGGACATTTGCACACTGGCGATCATGGCATCAGTGTTCAAGATTTGCAATAGATGGAGATGGCCTAAGGGTACAATGACTGAGGAATGAAAGGGTATGATGCATACATGCAGTGGACGAGTGAGTAGCTGCTAGAAGGAACGAAGTTATGAGGCATGCGACCAGGTGAATGAACCTTAAGGACTGTACGTTGAATGAAATGTCAGAAAGAAAAAGACAGTATCATCATTCCTCACTCATATGGACTAATTATAATAGGCAAACTCAGAACTGAAGTCGAGAACATGGGTTATCAAGTTGGGACCTATTGTAAAGAGTCCTAGATTATAAGGTCTTAGAACAGTCACATCTGTTCTGGGGTTGTAACTATTATTTCTAAATTCTGATCTGCTGAGGTATTTGTATAGAACCTGGTCATTCCCAGAAACTTCAGGTATTTGTGTGACATCTGAGATTCAGAGTTAGAGCTCTGAAGCTATGAAAGTCAGCAGTACCTCATAGAGCAACTGTTAAAAAAGTTGAAAAAGGGTGGGCCACGATGGCTCAGCAGGCAGAGTTCTTGCCTGCCATGCCAGAGACTCAGGTTCAATACCTGGTGGCTGCCCATGGAAAAAAAGGAAAAAAAAAAGTTGAAAAAGTGATCAGACTTCGACTAGAGATATGAATGAAGCTAATCTGATAGGATTAGGTAAACCAGAATACAGGGTAAAGGTTGATATGGTCTATAGTTTAAAATTTCAACTTCTGCATGAGACCAAAGGGAGAGATGTTTATTTGGTGCAAAATCAATATTTTTTGTAGTGCATTATCTAATTTAACTTGTGTGGCCAGTTTACTTGAACTCCATAATTACATGCAATCTTAAATGGGGAGTGTGTGAGACCTTGTTGGTTCCTCCAGGTTAGTGTGATGCCCCAATACATCCCAGAGTGTTTTTGGCAGAGAATAAGTATATGCAAAGTCCCCTTGGGGGACTGGGGAGAAAGGAGGAAATACTAAACTTTCCCATCTGGGGAATTCCTGATATTCTTTTTTTTTTTTTAACTTATCAAATGAAAGATTTTATTTTAAAAACAAAGAATGTTTGCCTCATTATTATAAGTTGTAACATTCACAAACATTCCCAAACCTGGAGCAGATTCAAGGGAGTCATGTCTACCAATGTCCCATCCTCTGTACCTTGAAAGTGCCTGTTTCAAAACATATTACACATTTTTTATCCAATAAATGTAAGATAAGGTAAGTAAATGGTGTTCCCTGCTATTTAAATGGATGTGTCTTTTCAGTTTCTCCAAATATATTGCAGCAGTGTGAACAGCTCCCATCCTGCAGCATTAGTTACAGAGCAGAGTAGGATGACCCTAGAATACAAAAGGAGACTTGAGTTCTCACTCTTGTTGACCAGGTGACTTGGAAAATCACTTCACCAGCCTAAGCCTCAATTTCCTATTCAGAGAAACAGAGGCAGCACACATAGACATTTATGATTATTATTTCTTCTTGATGAATTCCCCTTTTATTAATATATACTATCCTTCTTCGTCTCTTAACACTTTTGCATTTAAAGTCTATTTTATGTGATGTTAGTATAACTACCCCAGCTTTCTTTTGGTTACAACCTGCATAGTACATCTTTCTCCATCTGTTCTAGTTTGCTAGCTGCCGATATGCAATATACCAGAAATGGAATGGCTTTTAAAAAGGAGAATTTAATGGGTTCCTAATTTACAGTTCTAAGGCTGAGAAAATGTCCCCATTCAAACAAGTCTATAGAAATGTCCAATCAGAGGCATTCATCCAGGGAAAGATACCTTGGTTCTAAAAGGCTGATGAAGTTCAGAGTTTGTCTCTCAAGTGAGAAGGCACATGGTGAACACAGTCAGGGCTTTTCTGTCAGCTGGAAGGACACATGGCGAATACAGCATCATCTGCTAACTATCTCTCCTGGCTTCTTGTTTCATGAAGTTCCCCAGGAGGCATTTTCCTTCTACATCTCCAAAGGTCGCTGGCTGGTGGACTCTCTGCTTCGTGGTGCTGCAGCATTCTCTGCCCTCTCTGAATCTCCCATTCTCCAAAAACGTTTCCTCTTTTATAGGACTTCAATAAACCAATCAAGACCCACCCAAATGGGTGGAGATGTGTTGTCACCAAATCAAGTTTAACAACCACTCTTGACTAAATCACACCATCCAGAGAGATGTTCTGATTACAGTTTACAGTATTGAATAGGAATTATTCTACCTTTATGGAATGGGATTTTGATTAAAACATGGATTTTCTAGGGGGCATACTTCCTTTCAAACCAGCACACCATCTATTCACATTCAACTTATTTGTATTTTTAGAGCTAAAATTACTCTCTTATAAATAGCATATAGATGGATGATTTTTTAATCCATTCTGCCAATCTTTGTCTTTTGATTGGGGAGTTTAATCCATTAAGGGTCAATGTAAAAGCTATTCTTACTTCAACCATTTTATCCCTGGGCTTTTATTTTTCAGATTTAGTATTCCACTCTCTCTCTTTTTTTAAACAACATACAACATAAACGTTCTTAACATATGAACATTCAATACTTGGTTTACAATCAATGGCTCATGATATTATTGCATAGTTGTATATTCATCACCATGATCATTTCTGAGAACATTTGCATCACTCCAGAGAAAGAAATAAAAAGAAAAAAGAAAAAACTCATATGCCTTACCCCTCCCTCTCATTGACTGCTAGGTGTTTCCATCTACCCAATATATTTTAATCTTTGTTCCCCCTATTTTTTTCTCTACCCCTTACCACTCCCTTTCATTGATCACCAGTATTTCAATCTACTCAATTTATTTTAACATTTGTTGCCCCTGTTATTTATTTAATCAATATGTTTTACTCATCTGTCCATACCATAGATAAAATAAATACCAGACACAAGGTTTTCACATTCACACAGTCAATTTCAAAACCTACATCATTATAGAATCATCTTTAAGAAAATGGCTACTGGAACACAGCTCTACAGTTTCAGGCACTTCCCTCTAGCCTCTCTAATACACCTTAAACTAAAAAGGGGATGTCTATATAATGCATAAGAATAACCTCCAGGATAACCTCTCAATTCTGTTTGAAATCTCTCAGTCATTAACACTTTATTTTGTCTTGTTTCTCTCTTCCCCCTTTCAGTCAAGTTTTCTCAATCCTTTGAAGCTGAGTCCCAGCTTATTCTAGGATTTCTATCCCACATTGCCAGGGAGGTTTACACCCCTGAGAGTTATGTCCCATGTAGTGAGGGGGAAGGGAGGTTTGCTTGCTGTGTTGGCTGAGAGAGAGAGCTCACATCTGAGCAAAAAAAGAGATTCTCTGGGGGTGACTTTTAGGCCTAATTGTAAGTAGGCTTAGACTATCCTTTGTGGGGATAAATTTCATAGGAACAAACCCCAAGATTGAGGGCTTGGCCTGATTGATTTGGTTATCCCACTGCTTGGGAGAATATCAAGAATTTTCCAAATGGGGAAATTGAATTTTCCCCCTTTCTTGCCATTTCCCCAAAGGGACTTTGAAAATACTTTTTTATTCACTGTTCAAATCACTCTGGGACTTATCAGGGCATCACCCTAGACAAACCTACAAAATCTCATGCCTTATTCAAGGTTTCATGTACTAACAGTGTTTAATTAACCTGTCCATATAAATTAAATTAGGAAATGCACTAGTCAAATTATAAATTTTGTACCAAATAAACATTTTTTGCTTTAGTCTCACATAGAAGTTGAAGTTTTAAAATACGAATGACTATCTATTTTTAATTTCCTGAAATATTGGCATTCATTTGTTCTTCCTCATGCAAAAATATTTTTAATTTTTACATTTGGTCAATGTGGTAGTTAGATTCAGTTGTCAACTTGGCCAGGTGAACATACCTAGTTTTGTTGCTGTGGACATGAGCCAATGGTATGTGAACCTCATCTGTTGCTAATTACATCTGCAGTCGGTTAGGAGGCGTGCCTGCTGCAATGAGTGACATCTGACTTAATTGGCTGGTACTTAAATGAGAGAGCGCAACGTAGCACAGCCTAAGCAGTTCAGCATACCTACCTCATCTCAGCACTCCCAGCTCAGCCCAGGCCTTTGGACATGCAGAAAGAAATCACCCCGGGGAAAGATGTTGGAACTCAGAGGCCTGGAGAGAAGGCCAGCAGAGACCATCCTGTGCCTTCCCACATAAGAAAGAACCTCAGTGGAAAGTTAGCTGCCTTTCCTCTGAAGAATTAAAAAAATAAATCCCTTTTTATTAAAAGCCAATCTGTCTCTGGTGTGTTGCATTCTGGCAGGTAGTGAACTACAACAGTCACTATCATTGTACACTCTAGGCATTTCTAGATCATACCATCTCAGTCTTTATTGTCTGTGTTTCCTTATGGTTTCATATGTGCCCCCAGCCCTCCTTCCTCTATCATTTTCACATTCAGCTTCATGCAGTGTACTTACATCATTGTGCTACAACCAGGTAGTATTGTACTATCCATTTCTGAATTTTTACAATCAGTCCAGTTGCACAATCTGTATCCCTTCAGCTCCAATTACCCAATCTCTACCCTATTTCTATCTCCTGATGACCTCTGTTCTTAACTGAAATTCTCCAAGTTCATTCGTTAATGTTAGTTCCTATCAGTGAGACCATATACTATTTGTCCTTTTGTTTCTGGCTAATTTCCCTCAGCGTAATGTCCTCAAGGTCCATCCATGTTGTTACATGCTTCATGACTTTATTCTGTCATACAGCTATGTAATACTCCATCACATGTATATACGACAGCTTGTTTAGCCACTCATCTGTTGTAGGACATTTGGGCTGTTTCCATCTCTTGGCAATTGTAAATAATGCTGCTATAAACTTTGGTGTGCAAATGCCCGTTTGTGTCCTTCCCCTCTTGTCCTCAGAATAGATACTTAGCAATGGTATTGCCAGATGGTATAACAATTCTATACTTAACTTCCTGAGGAACCACCAAACTGCCTCCCACAGTGGTTGTACCATTTGACATTCCCACCAACAGTGGATAAGGGTGCCTCTTTTTCCACATCCTCTCCAGCACTTGTCATTTTCTGTTTTTTTCTTTTGTTTTGTTTAATAATGGCCATTCTGGTAGGTGTGAGATGATATCTCATTGCGGTTTTGATCTGCATTTCCCTAATAGCCAGGGTAGTTGAGCATCTTTTCATGTGCCTTTTAGTCATTTTTATTTTCTCTTCTGAGAAATGTCTGTTCATGTCTTTTGCCCATTTTGTTATTGGGTTGTTTGTCTTTTTGTTGTTGAGTTGAACAGTCTTTTTATATACTCTGGCCTTTTCTGATATGTTGTTTCCAAATATTGTGTCCCATTGTATAGGTTGTCCTTTTACCTTCTTGAAAAAAAGTTCTTTCAAGCACAAAAGTGTTTAATTTTGAGGAGTTCCCATTTATGTATTCCTTTCTTCAATGCTCATGCTTTGGGTATAAGATCTAGAAAACTGCCTCCTATTACAAGATTTATAAGATATTTCCCTACATTTTCTTCTAAAGGTTTTATAGTCTTGGCTCTAATGTTTAGGTCTTTGATCCATTTTGATTTAATTTTTGTATAGGGTGGTAGATATGGATCCTCTTTCATTCTTTTGCATGTGGATATGCAGTTCCCCAAGCACCATGTATTGAAGAGATAGTTCTGTCCCAGGTGAGCTGCTTGACTGCCTTATCAAAGATCAATTGTCCATAGATGAGCGTGTCTTTATCTGACCACTCTATTCGAGTCTTGGTCAGTATATCTATCTTTATGCTAGCACCATGCTGTTTGGACCACTGTAGCTTTGTAATATGCCTTAAAGTCAGGTAATGTGAGGTATCATTTTTCTTTCTCAACATATTTTTTAGCTATTTGGGGCACCCTTTCCTTCCAGATAAATTTGGTTATTGACTTTTTGTATTTCTGCGAATTAAGTTTTTGGGATCTTAATTGGTATTGCATTGAATCTATAAATGAATTTAGGTAGAATTGACATCTTAACTATGTTTAGTCTTCCAGTTCATAAATAAATGCCCTTCCATTTATTTAGGTCTTGTGTGATTTCTTTTAGCAATTTCTTATAGTTTTTCTTGTATAGGTCTTTTGTATCCTTAGTTAAATTTATTCCTAAATATTTAATTTATTTATTTTACATGGACAGGCACTGGGAATCGAACCCTGGTCTCCGGCATGACAGGTAAGTACTCTGCCACCGAGCCACCATTGCCTGCCCCTAAATATTTTATTCTTTTGGTTGCAATTGTAAATAGAATTTTTTTCTTGATTTCCCCCTCTGATTCCACATTACTACTGTATAGAAACACTACAGATTTTCGAGTATTGATCTTGTAACCTGCCACTTTGCTGTACTCATTTATTAGCTCTAGTAGTTTTGCTGTGGATTTTTGGGGGGTTTCGATGTATAGTATCATATCATCTGCAAACAGTGAGAGTTTTACTTCTTCCTTTCCAGATTGGATGCCTCGTATTTCTTTTTCTTGTTTAATTGCACTGGCTAGAACTTCCAACACAATGTTGAATAACAGTGGTGACGGTGGACAGCCTTCTCTTGGTCCTGATTTTGGGGGGAAAGCTTTCAGTTTTTCCCCATTGAGAATGATGTTAGCTGTAGGTTTTTCATATATTCTCTTTATCATGTTTAGGAAATTTCTATTCCTATCCTTTGAAGTGTTTTCAACAAGAAAGCATTTGAATTTTGTCAAATGCCTTTTCTGCATCTATTGAGATAATCATGTGGTTTTTCTGCTTTGATTTCTTGATATAGTGTATTACATTAACCGATTTTCTTTGTTGAACTATCGTTGCATACCTGGGATGAATCCAACTTGGTTATGGTGTATAATTATTTTAATGTGCTGCTGGATTCGATTTGCAAGCATTTTGTCGAGGATTTATGCATCTGTGTTCATTAGAGAGATTGGTCTGTAATTTCCTTTTCTTGTAGTGTCTTTGGTATGAGGGTGATGTTGGCTTCATAGAATAAGTTAAGTAGCCTTCCTCCTTTTCAATTTTTTTGAAGAATTTGAGCAGGATTGGTACTTATTGTTTCTTGAAGGCTTGGTAGAATTCAGTTGTGAAGCCATGTGGTCCTGGACTTTTCTTTTTTGGAAGTTTCTTGATGACTGATTCAGTTTCTTTTCTTGTGATTGGTTTGTTGAGGTCGTCTGTTTCTTCTAGAGTCAATGTTCGTTGTTCATGCCTTTCTAGGAAGTTGTCCATTTCAACTATGTTGTCTAGTTTATTAGCATAAAGTTGTTCATAGTATCCTCTAATTACCTCCTTTATTTCTATGGCGTCAATAGTTATGTCTCCTCTTCCATTTCTGATTTTATTTATTTACATCCTCTCTGTTCTTTTTTTGTCAACCTTGCTAATGGTCTATCAATTTTATTGATTTTCTCATGTGGTAGTTAGGTTCAGGTGTCAACTTGGCCAGGTGAATGTCCCTAGTTCTGTTCCTGTGAACGTCATTCATCTGTTGCTGATTACATCTGCAGTTGGCTAGAAGGTGTGCCTGCTGCAATGAATGATGTTTGACTTAATTGGCTGGTGCTCAAATGAGGGAGTTCAATGTAGCACAGCCAGAGCAGCTCAGCATATGTCATCTCAGCACTCGCAGCTCAGCCCAGGCCTTTGGAAACACAGAAAGGAATCACCCCAGGGAAAGTTGTTGGAACCCAGAGGCCTGTAGAGAACGCCAGCAGAGATCACCCTGTGCCTTCCCATGTAAGAAAGAACCTCAGTTAAAGGTTAGCTGCCTTTCTGCTGAAGAACTAATGAAATAAATCCCCTTTTATTAAAAACCAATCCATCTCTGGTGTGTTGCAGTCTGGCAGCTAGCAAACTAGAACACTCATAGACTCAACTTCTGGTTTTGTTGATTTTCTCAATTGTTTTCATGTTCTCAAATTCAT
Source organism: Myrmecophaga tridactyla (assembly GCA_004026745.1). Classification (NCBI taxonomy): domain Eukaryota; kingdom Metazoa; phylum Chordata; class Mammalia; order Pilosa; family Myrmecophagidae; genus Myrmecophaga; species Myrmecophaga tridactyla. The sequence continues at coordinate 12,653 of PVIY010029678.1, read as the reverse complement.
TTATTTCTGCTCTAATCTTCATTATTTCTTTCCTTTTGCTTGCTTTGGGGTTAGTTTGCTGTTCTTTCTCTTGTTCTTCCAAGTGAATAGTTAATTCCTCAATTTTTCCTCTTTCCTCTTTTTTGATATAGGCATTTAGGGCAATAAATCTCCCTCTTAGCACTAGCTTTGCTGCATCCCATAAATTTTGATATGTTATGTTTTCATTTTCATTTGCCTCGAGATATTTACTGATTTTTCTTGTAATCTCTTCCTCGACCCATTGGTTGTTTAAGAGTATGTTGTTGAGCCTCCATATATTTGTGAATTTTCTGGCCCACTTGCCTATTACTGATTTTCATCTCCATTCCTTTATGATCCAAGAATGTGTTTTGCATGATTTCAGTCTTTTAAAATTTATTGAGACTTGCTTTGTCATCTAAAATATGGCCTATCCTTGAGAATGATCCATGAGCACTTGCGACAAATGTGTATCCTGCTGTTGTGGAGTGTAATGTTCTATAGATGTCTGTTAAGTCTAGTTCATTCACTGTATTATTCAGATTTTCTGTTTCTTTATTGATCCTTTGTCTAGATGTTCTGTCCATTTATAAGAATGGGGTACTGAAGTCTGCAACTTTTATTGTAGATGTGTCTATTTCTCTTTTCAGTGTTTTCAGTGTTTGCCTCATGTATTTTGGAGCACTCTGGCTCCGTGCATATATATTTATGATAGTTATGTCTTCTTGTTGAATTGTTTCTTTTATTGATACATAGTGTCCTTCTTTGTCTCTTTTAATTGTTTTACATTTGAAGTCTAATTTGCTGGATATTAATATAGCTACTCCTGCTCTTTTCTGATTGTTGTTTGCATGAAATATCTTTTCCCAACTTTCACTTTCAACCTGTTTGTCCTTAGGTCTCAAATGCGTTTCCTGTAGACAGCATATAGATTGGTCCTGTTTTTAAAATCCATTCTGCCATTCTGCCAGTGTGTCTTTTGATTGGGGAGTTTAGGCCATTTATTTTTAGTGTTATTACTGCAAGGGAAGTACTTTCTTCTACCATTTTGCCTTTTGGATTCTATATGTCAGATCTAATTTTTTTTCCCTTTTTTACCTTACTGATTGTCTTCATTTCTACACTCTTCTCCACACTTCTCTCTCCTGTCTTTTCCTATCTGTTCTAGTGCTCCCTTTAGTATTTCTTGCAGACTGGTCACAAATTCACTCAGTGAGTTTTTGCCTGAAAATATTTTAATTTCCCCCTCATTTTTGAAGGACAATTTTGCTGGATATAGAATTCTGGGTTGGCAGTTTTTCCCTTTTAGAATCTTAAATATATCATACCACTGTCTTCTCACCTCCATGGTTTCTGCTGAGAAATCTACACATAGTCTTATTGGGCTTCTTTTATATCTGATGGGTTGCTTTTCTCTTACTGCTTTCATAATTTTCTCTTTCTTTTTGACATCTGACATACTGATTAGTAAGTGTCTTTGAGTATGTCTGTTTGGATCTTCTGTTTGGGGTGTGCTGTGCTTTTTGGATCTGTAATTTTAAGTCTTTCATAAGAGGTAGGAAATTTTCAGTGATAATTTTCTCCATTAATTTTTCTCCTCCTTTTCCCTTCATTCTCCTTCTCAGACACCCACAATACAAATATTCATGTGCTTCATGTTGTCATTCAGTTCCCTGAGTCTCTGCTCATATTTTTCCATTCTTTTCCCTGTATTGTCTTTTGCTTGTCAGATTTCAGATGTCCTTTCCTCCAGTTCACTAATCCTTTCTTCTGCCTTTTGAAATCTAACTTTGTAGGTTTTCTATTTTTTCCCATCTCTTCTACTGTGCCTTTCATTCCCATAAGTTCTGTGATTTGTTTTTCCAGACTTGCAATTTCTTCTTTTTGTTCACCCATTGCCTTCTTTATATCCTCCCTCAATTCATTGGCTTGATTTTTGATGAGATCTTCCACGTCTTTTTGAACATCCTGAATTAGTTGTTTCATCTCCTGCATCTCATTTGAATTGTTGGTTTGTTCTCTTGACTAGGGCATACCTTCAATTTTCCTAGTATAAGTCATTATTTTTTGCAATGTCTAGGAATTTAATTTCCTTAATTAGGTTATTCTGGAGGTTGTTTTCTCTACTTTTTACCTAGGATTTTCTTGCTGGATGGCTTTGTTCTCTGTCTGTTCTTTGAAATTCATTTCAGCTTATTCTAGACCTCTAGCATAGGTTTTGTTTAACGGATCAGAATTTTTCAGTTCTTGTTTTCTTGTTTCTCATCCTGCCTGAATGGAGCCTCTTTTTTTCCTTAGGAGGGTCTACTTAGATATTATAGTCCTCAGTCAAATTTTCCCAGGCCAGACTTGCTTCATCTCAGGAGGAAAGAGTCACCTCTAAGGGTGAGACCCAGCAGGTGGACAGACTTTCCTATGAAGCCTCTGGACTCTGTTTTTCCTATCCTGCCCAGTATGTGGTGCTTGTCTGCCTGCGGACCCCACCAGCATAAAGTGATGTGGTACTTTTAACTTCAGCAGACTCTCCTTGCTGGGGGCATGGTTGATACAGAGGAGAGGTTGTAGACTGGCTTTAATTGCTTCAGTGTTCCAATCCCTGGGGTCTGAATTCCTTGAGGGAGGGATTCCACCTGAACTGGGCCCCACTCCTCTCCTGAGGAAGGCACAGCCTCCAGGGAATTACCTCCTTTCACCTCTGACCAGCCTCTTTGTCTCTCAGACAAGCTTAATTCTGCCCCTGCCTGGGCAGTTCGAGCTTGAGATGCCTTTCCCTTGTATCTAATGAGCAGTTAAGCAATAGAAATACAGCAAGTAAAAAATCCTATTCAGAGCAGGACCCCCTTCCTTGGGTTTGTTAATCAAGGGCTTAAGTTGGCAATGGTTATAGCAGCATTATTTACAGTTGCCAAGAGATGAAAATCTCAAATGTCCATCAACAGACTAGTGGCTAAACAAGCTGTGGTATATACATATGATGGAATATTATGCAGCTGTAAGAGAGAATAAAGTTATAAAGTATGTAACAACATGGATGGACCTTGAGGACATTTTGCTGAGTGAGATTAGCCAGAAACAAAAGGACAAATACTATATGGGTCTCACTAATATGAAAAAACATTAATGAATAAACTTGGGGAATTTCAGCTAAGAACAGAGACCATCAGGAGTTAGAAATAGTGTAGATATTGGGTCATTGGAGCTGAAGGGATACAGATTGTGCAACAGGACTGATTGTAAAAATTCAGAAATGGATAGCACAATACTATCAACTGTAATACACACTGAATGAAGCTGAATGTGAGAATAATAGATGGAGGAGGGCTGGGGGTATAAATGAAATTAGAAGGAAATATAGATGATAAAGACAGAGATGGTATAATCTAGGAATGCCTAGAGTATACAATGATAGTGACTAAATGTACAAATTAAAACATTTCTGCATGAAGAAGAACAAAGAAATGTCAATATTGCAGTGTTGAAAATAGTTGGTAATTCATATTTTAAAACTTTAACTTCTGTGTGAGACTAAAGCAAAAAAATGTTTATGTGGTACAAAATTTATAATTTGACTACTGCATTTCCTAACATAACTATGTGCACAGTTTAACTGAACACCAAAAGTACATGGAACCTTGAGTAGGACATGAGATTTTGTAGCTTTGTCCAGAGTGATGCTTTGATAAATCCCAGAGTGATTTAAACAGTGAATAAAAAAGTATTTTCAAAGTCCCTTGTGGGGGGAATGGCGAGAAAGGGGGAAAATTCAACTTCCCCATGTGGAGAATTCCTGGTATTCTCACAAGCAGTGGGGACAACTAAAGCAATAGGCTGAGCCCTCAATTTTGACATTTGTTCCTTGAAACTTATCCCCGCAAAGGATAGGCTAAGCCTACTTAAAATTAAGCCTAAAAGATACCCCCAGAGAACCTTTCTTCTCATTCAGATTTGACCTCGCTCTCTCAGCCAACACGGCAAGCAAACTTGCCCTCCCCCTCTGTATGTGGGACATGGCTCTCAGGAGTGTTAACCTTCCTGGCAACATGGGACAGAAATCCTAGAATAACCTGGGACTCAGCTTCAAGGGATTGAGAAAACCTTCGAGACCAAAAGGGGGAAGAGAGAAATGAGACTAAATAAAGTGTCAATGGCTGAGAGATTTCAAACAGAGTCGAGAGGTTATCCTGGAGGTTATTGTTATTCATTATATAGATATCACCTTTTTAGTTATGGAATATTAGGGAGGCTGGAGGGAACTGCCTGAAAATGTAGACCTGTGTTCCAGTAGCCATGCTTCTTGAAGATGATTGCATAATGATGTAGCTTTTTCATTGTGACTGTGTGATTATGAAAACCTGGGTCTGATGTTCCTTTTATCTACAATATGAACAGATGAGTAAAAGATATGGATTAAAAACAAATAAATAATAGGGGGAACAAATGTTAAAATGAATTTAGTAGATTGAAATGCTAGTGATCAATGAAAGGGAGTGATAAGGGTATAGAAAAAAGAATAGGGGAAACAAAGGCTAAAATATATTGGGTAGATGGAAATACTAGCAATCAATGAGAGGGAGGGGTAAGGAGTATGATATATATGAGTCTTTTTCTTTTTATTTCTTTTTCTTAATTGATGCAAATGTTCTCAGAAATGATCATGGTGATGAATATACAACTATGTAATATTGTGAGTTACTGATTATATACCAAGAATGGAATGATCATATGGTAAGAATGTTCATGTTTGTATGTTGTTATGTTTTTAAAAAAAAAAAAGTGAACATATTTTAAAATGTTGAAGGTAAGTGAGAAATAATGAAATAATGATTTTCATCCTTTATTGTTTCCATGGTGATTCCAATAAAAAGCATTTAAATGACATATCTTAGTTTTTTATGGCAAGAAATAAATGAGAAATAAATTGCTTCAGAAAAAAAAAGAGCTTAAGTTGGTATGTTGTCTATGTATCTCTAGGTCCTATATCCCCCTTTTTTCTCTAGGGTCCAGCCCTGTTCAAGTATTTTGTGCTGTCGAATCCAAGAAACCATCTGTTTTTGTTTTCGTTTTATTTTATTTTTTCCATCAACCCTGCCCCCTCTGTGTTGGGGCAAGAACTAGTAACTTTAAGCTCTTACTTGAGGTTTACCTGAGCTGAGGGCCTATTTTCAGTGGTCAGAATTTGTTAATTAATTCCACAGTTGGAGCTTGGTTGAGCTAAGCCTTGCTGTTAGTAAAAGTCTCTTTCCTTTCCCCTCTGGAAACCAGGCTGCAGGAGACGGGCACCGGCCTCCACAGCTTAGGGGAGTCTGGGTGGAATCTTAGCTTGTCCTGCTTGTCCAGATTCGTGTACGCTGTGTGTCCAGCAACTGATATGGCCCCAGCAGTTGTTCTGTACTATTACTGGCTATTTACTGGCTACTATGGAGGATGAATTAAATTCCACACCTCACTAAACTACCATCTTGGAACATCTAATTCCTGATATTCTTGAGCTCTTGATCTTGGGGTTCACCACTATGAAATAGTCCTGCAAAGTAGAAGCTAAACTGACTTATAATTATGCCTAAGAGTCACCCCCAGAGAACCTCTTTTGTTGCTCAGATGTGGCTTCTCTCTCTAAGCCAACTTGGCAGATGAACTCACTGCCCTCCCCACCACGTGGGACACGACTCCTAGGGGTGGAATTCTTCTGGCAACGTCAGAGAGGACTCCTAGGGATGAGTTGGGTCCCAGCATCATGGGATTGAGAAAACCTTTTTGACCATAAAGGAGAAGAAAGAAATGAGACAAAATGAAGTGTCAGTGGCTGAGAGATTTCAGAGTTGAGAGGTTTTCTTGGAGGTTATTCTTATGCATTGTATAGATATCCCTTTTTAGTTTATGGTGTCTTGGAGTGACTGGAAGAAAGGACCTGAAACTGTTGAGCTGTGTTCCAGTAGCCTTAATTCTTGAAGATGATTGTATAACTCTATAGCTTTTACAGTGTGACTGTGTGATTGTGAAAATCCTGTTTTCACAAAAGTGAAAAAGTGGTTGAAGCTCCCTTCATTCAGGATATGGACAGATGAGTGAAAAAAATAAGGCCAAAATAAAGGGCAATAAATAAATAGTGGGGTGGAATAAGGGGGAAAATAAATTGGGTAGATTGAAATACTAGTAGTCAATGAGAGGTAGGGGTAAGGGGTATGACATATATGAGATTTTTATTTTTTCTTTTTATTCCTTTTCTGGAGTGATGCAAATGCTCTAAAAATGATCATGGTGATAAATACACAACTATGTGATGATATTGTAAGCTACTGATTGCACACCATGTATGGACTGTATGTGTGTGAAGATTTGTCAATAGAAATATTTTTTTTAATGGTTAGGCTATCCTGGAGGTTATTCTTACACATTAAGTAGATATCAGCTATTTGGTTAAGGTGTAATGGAGAGGCTGGAGGGGAACTGCCTGAAAATGTACAGTTGTGCTCCAATAGCCATGTTTCTTGAAGATGATTGTATAATAATAAAGCTTTCACAATGTGACTGTGTGATTGTGAAAACCTTGTGTCTGATGCTCCTTTTATCTACCTTATCGACAGACGAGTAAAACATATGGATTAAAAATAAATAAATAATAGGGGGAACAAATGTTAAAATAAATTTAGTAGATTGAAATGCTAGTGATCAATGAAAGGGAGGGTTAAGGGGAATGATATGTATGAATCTTTTTCTGTTTTCTTTTTATTTCTTTTTCTGAATTGATGTAAATGTTCTAAGAAATGATCACAATGATGAATATACAACCATGTGATGATATTGTGAGTTATTGATTATATAACAAGAATGGAATGATCATATGGTAAGAATGTTTGTGTTTGTATGTGGTTATGTTTCATAAATAAATAAATAAAAATAAATCACTATGAGAGAAGGTCAGCAGATACCACAAATGAAAGAATAAATATCCTGCAAACTACTAAAAAGCTGGATTTACTTGTTGAAGAGTGCTTTGAAAACTATTGCCTTTTTCTTTCTTTGCTTTGTATGTATGTTATATTATACAATAAAAACATTTTTTTTAAATGGTTGAGCTGTAGACTATTATGGTGTATATCATCCTGGCAAAGTTCTCTTAGAAGGGACAGCGTCCAATCTTGAATGCTACTTATGGCATGTTTTAGAGAGAAAGAAACTGTCAAAAGTAAAGTGTTCTCCTTTCTGTAATGGTGAAATTTTAAAAACTCTTAATGAAGCAATTGAAAAGTCATTAGGAGGAATTCTGATTCCAAGTTTAGGCCAAAACAATAGTATTGTTGTTGCCACATTTTTTCTGAAGAACTGATATTTTCTGAGTTGTTTAGCCTTACCAAGAGCCTTCAGGATGAGCAGGTTGTACAGCCCAGCGATCCTATAAAGTGCCTGCTTATAGGTTTGCCAACTTTCCATGAAAAGCTTATACCATTGGAAGTTTGATTCCTGGAATCTCCTGAACTCATGAATTTCACCTCTTCATTGCTTCCTGCTGGAGACCCAGTTTACTAGCAGTTATGTTTGGACTGCCTTCTGCAGCTTCATATAGGAGATGCTATACTTTTGTCTGTACTTTCTTGTTTCACAATATTTATGTCTAGTTTGAACTTTGTTCTCCACAGCTGTTTTAGATTTATCACATATTCTTGTCCCACATCCTCTGAGTCCCTGAGGAGTTGTGTAGTTCTGCTATGTGTTGGTTATCGGGACCTTCCCAGTCCAGTTTTCCACTATTTGCAGAATGTGAATGAATTGTTGAGCACTTTGCTCAACTCCGATGCCGCCAGCAGATTTTATTCTTTGTGCCAATAGAAGTACTCTTTAAGGGGCCCTACTTGATTTTAAGTGGGATTTAAATGCTGCCATTGCAAAAAAGCATTTTCATTTGATTATTCAAGCAGAGAGAGAAGAGGTCATTAGTCTTAAGCTATGAAATTGAACGTGTCCTTTCTGGGATTTACTTTGACTCCTTAGAGTTTCCAATGTTATTTCATCCCTTTGCTCTATTAATTTAAAACCTCAGCAGTTTCATTTTAGGGAAAGGCCATTTTTTTTATCAATCAAAGTCTCATTAATTCTGGAAAATCACCAGCTGATTTTGACTCTGGGATATGCATTCCCACAGGCATGGGGTTCTTCCATTTGTTGGCATCCATGCAGTGATATATTCACCCCTAAAGATGAGATGGATTTATGCTCTTGGGGCAGACACAGCCATGCTTGTATATGCAGTTTAGATGGTCTTAATTATCTACTTTAATTGCACCTGTGTGCCTTCATTCAGATTTTTCCAACTGGTTTCCTCTCATCAGACTCTTATTTTCAAATGGCTTAATGGCTAATGCTGTTAATGAATTGTTTTATGTCCTTGATGACAGGCAGTGAGTTACTGCTCAACAACACTGACTTTCTTTAATAGTTTAACATGCCAGTTGTGGATTTCAGAGAACTCATCTTGCCAGATTTCTTGATATGTACCATTCATTGGCCTTAGGCCATTGACTCAGTTTGCTTTTATGGTTCAAGTGAAGCTAGTGTGCTAGTTTGTGAATATTTTACTGACATACAGCCATCCAACTAAAAAGGATATCGGAACAGCTTGAAACCAGAGATGTTTAAAACAATGGAAAATAATTTCCTGAGTCCAATACATTCCTGTATGATGAAAAGCTTCATTGAACAATGATGTTATTTTTTATTTTGCATGGGCAGGTACCAGGAATTGAACCCACATCCTCTAAAGTCCCTGAGGAGTTGTGCAGTCTTGCTATGTGTTGGTTATCAGGTCTCCAGCATGACAGGCGAGAATTCTGCCACTGCGCCACCATCACACCACCCAATGTAGTTATTTTTAACTTCCAGGAAATAATCTTTGAACTAAAATATTTCATTGCAAAATAGTGTTTATGGCCTCATATTGGGAACATATGAATGTGATGAAATAGTGAATACTGAAGCAAAATTTTTAACACATTCAGAATGATGGTTTAGCAATTAAAAATTTTTAATCTTTATTAATTGTCTTTTTCAGTGTGAAAGTAGCACTTTAACAAGATTAGCCATGACATGGTTATTTTATCAGCTACATTTTAATTTCCTTTGAATTATATATATTTTTTAACTTTTGATCATTTCATTCTATATATATAATCAGTAATTCATAATATCATCACGTAGTTGCATATTCATCATCATGATCATTTCTTGGAACATTTGCATCTATTCAGACAAAGAAATAAAAAGAAAGCAGAAAAAAATTCATACATACCATACCCCCACCACTCTCCCTCACTGATCACCAGCATTTCACTCTAAATTTGTTTTAACATTTGTTCCCCCTATTATTAATTTTTATTCCATATGTTTTACTCATCTGTTGATAAGGTAGATAAAAGGAGCATCAGACACAAGGTTTTCACAACCACACAGTCATATTGTGAAAGCTATATCATACAATCACCTTCAAGAAACATGGCTACTGGAGCACAGCTCCACATTTTCAGGCAGTTCTCTCCGGCCTCTCCACTACATCTTTACTAACAAGGTAATATCTATTTAATGCATAATGCAATCTCCAGGATAACTTCTCGACTCTGTTTGGAATCTCTCAGCCATTGACACTTTATTTTGTCTCATTTCACTCTTCCCCTTTTTGGTCGAGAAGGTTTTCTCAATCCCCTGATGCTGAGTCTCAGCTCTTTGAATTGTATTTTACAATGTAACTTGAGCTTTTCTGACGAATACTGAAATCTCCACTACCTTGAAGTTCCACAAAATGGAACATATTTATATTCTTATATGTGCATTAAGGCATTTTTGTTAGTTATGTGAAAAATAGATGTATTCTCTGATGTATTTGGTTGATATGTATTAATCTGAAATTTTTTCATGTTCTTTGCTATTTTGAGTTCCATGAAAGACTCATGAATAAAGTCATTAGCACACCAAAAAACAGCCACTTTCAAACTTCAGAACAGACCAATCTGAGGGCAGGCCACTCTTCCTCCTGAGCTGCAGGTGTCCATCTCTATCAGAGGACTCTCCTTGTTCTCTGACAACCAGCCAGCTGCCTCTGCTGACCTGCAGCCCTGATTCCCCAGATTCCCTTTCCAGAGTCAAGCTATGAGTTGCAGGCTCATGCCTAATTCATAACAGTCTCTGAAGCAGTCAGTTCTCTGCCTGACACTCACAGAAGTGCTCCTTTCTTGGACACTGTGTCCATAGATGTCAACAGCAGAGCTCCATGCCTTTAGCCAGGAAATCTCAGACTGGCCTTGAGGCAGAAAAACGCCAAGAGCTGATGTATTAAATATTTCAAATCTAAAGATTGAAAATGGAAACTGTAATATTATTCGTTTTAGTGATAGATTAATATGTAGGTTTTTTTTTCAAAAACACATGAATGTAAGTTAAAAACAATAAAACCATTACTTTATTCCTTTGTACTGTAATATTTTAATATTTTCACTGTCTGCATTCTTTTCCTGTTTCATTTCATGATTTTTACTCAAAATAATTTCATAGAGGATTGTTAACCACTGTATGAGCTTTTCTAAGTCACTTAACTTCAGAGAACCCTATGTTATAGGATTCAGTCATTTACTCACTCCACAAAACTGAGAGGAACATTTGCTATACGCTGGCAAGGTGTTAGGAATAGGGATGAATGGCTGTACTAAACTTCAAGGAACTAGTTTTGTGAAGGAGACAAATACTACAATCAAGCAGTATGATGCATTTTAAATCCAGAAGTGGCACTGGGAGAGCCTGAGAGGGGTACTGAGAAGGGGTGAACAAAAGGAATTAGGCATTCTAGAGACTGCCTGGAAGAGGTGACCCTTGGGTTGAGTTGTAAAGAAAGTATAGAAATAATTCAGGTGGAGAAGCAGGTAATTAGAGGATCACACCCTTGAAAGGGCATGCTGGAGGTATGTAGTTTGTGGAAAGTGGTAAGATATAAGGTCAGAGGGATAAGCAAGACAAGAACCAGAAGGTTCTTCAAAGCCATGTCAAGGAGCTGAACATTTACCTGCAGTCCAGGGAAAGTGAAAAAAGATGTTAAAGCCTGGAGAGCTAGTGGTAGGGAGACCAGTTGGGTTACTGTTGCAGTAAATGAAGTAAAAAAAAAAAAAAAAATTCTGATAAAGAGTATGCTAAATATGGGTAAGTGGAATTCAAAAATAGGAGGGAAAATGAATCAGTCTTGGTAATTATGTGGGTTGCAAAGAACAAGACACTGCAGAATAACTACTAAATAACCAGAAACAGTGCAGAACAGCTCCTGGGGCCACATCAGTGACTGGACACACAGTGTACCCCAGTCTGGACCAGAGGGACTGGCTGCAAGCTCCCCCCCAGAACCATGAGTTCCCCAAGCTGCAGCAGTCGGTGCCCCTCCCCCACAGGCTGCTTCCCAAAGGGGAAAGGAAAGAGACTTTACCAGCAGCAGGGGCTGAACCCAACCAAATGCCAATTGTGGAATTAATTAACAAATTCTGACTACTAAAAATAGGCCCCCAGCTCAGGTGAACCTGGTCAAAGCGGACGTCACTCATTTTTGCCCTGGTGCCAAGGGGGCGGGGCTGACGGACGGAAAAATTAACAAAAAAGGAAACAGGTTTTTGTGGCTGTGTTTCTACAAAAGCTTGACTGCCTTTGGATACAGCGGCAGGGCTTCTCAGGCTGCAGCTGCCCCAGGTGTAGGCAGAAACAAGCTCATTTGAAGGCTTGTCTGGAGCCTGTGCCTTACCCAGGGGAGGGGTGAAGCCCAACTCAGGTGGAATCCCTCCCTCAAGGAATTCAAACACCAGGGCTTGGTAATTTGAAGCCATTAAAACCAGCCTACAACCTCTCCTCTGTCTCCACCACGTCCACAGCAGGGCGAGTCTGCCAAAGTTAAAGGGGCCACATCATCTTATGCTGGTGGGACCCGCAGGCAGACAGGCACCACATACTGGGCAGGATAAGAAAAACAGAGCCCAGAAACTTCACAGGAAAGTCTTTCAACCTGCAGGGTCTCACCCTCAGGGAAAACTGACACAGGTGACTCTTTCCTCCTGATAGGAGGCCAGTTTGGTCTGGGAAAATCTGGCTGGGGTCTATAATACCTAAGTAGACCCTCCTAAGGGGAGGGGGGGAAGGCACCATACAAGCAGGGCAAGAAACAAGAAAACAAGAACTGAAAAATTCTCTGTTAAACAAAACCTAAGCTAGAGGTCCAGAAAAAGCTGAACTGAATGTCAAAGAACAGATAGACAACAAATTCATCCAGCAAGAAAACCCTAGGTAAAAGAAGTGAAAGCAATCTCCAGAATAAAATAATTAAGGTAATTAAATTCCTAGACACCAGCAAAAAATAACAAATCACACTAGGAAAATTGAAGATATGGCCCAGTCAAAGGAACAAACCAACAATTCAAATGAGATACAGGAGGTGAAACAATTCAGAATATACGAACAGACATGGAAAACCTCATCAAAAACCAAATCAATGAATTGAGGGAGGATATAAAGAAGGCAAGGAATGAACAAAAAGAAGAAATTGAAAGTCTGAAAAAACAAATCACAGAACTTATGGGAATGAAAGGCACAGTAGAAGAGATAAAAAAAATGGAAACCTACAATGGTAGATTACGAGA
>PVIY010029677.1:0-31779 GCA_004026745.1 Myrmecophaga tridactyla | reverse complement strand
CTGTGATACAATTATGTTAAAACACTGAATGAAGCTGCATATGAGAATGATAGAGGGAGGAGGGCTGGGGCATAAATGAAATCACAAAGAAAAATAGACGATAAAGATTGAGATGGTGTAATCTAGGAATGCCTAGAGTGTATAATGATAGTCACTAAATGTACAAATTAAAAAAATGTTTTTGACTGAGGAAGAACAAAAGAAAGTCATTACTGCAGTGTGCTGAAAATAGATGGTACTTAATATTTTAAAATTTCAACTAATGTGTGAGACTAAAGCAAAAAATGTTTATTTGGTACAAATCTATACTTTGACTAGTGCATCTCCTAATATAACTTATGTAGATAGTTGATTGAACACCTTAAGTACATGCAACTTTGTATAGGACATGAGTTTTGTTGGTTTGTCCAGGTGATGCCCTGATGAATTCCAGAGTGATTTTTTCAGTGAGTGGAAAAGTATTTGCAAAGTCCCCTTCGGGGAATGGTGAGAACGGGGGAAAACTCCACTTCCCCAAGTTGAATTCTTGATATTCTCACAAGCAGTGTGGACAACCAAAGCTATAGGCTGAGCCCCCAGTCTTGGGGTTTGTTCATATGAAATTTAACCCCACAGGGAATAGGGTCAAGCCTACTTAAAATTAAGCCTAAGAGTCACCCCCAAGAGAACCTCTTTTGTTGCTCAGATGTGGCCTCTCTCTCCAGCCAATACAACAAGCAAACTCACCACTCTCCCCCTGTCTACGTGGGACATGACTACCAGGGGTGTGGATCTTCCTGGCAGTGTGGGACAGAAATCCCAGAATGAGCTGAGATTCAGCATCAAGGGATTGAGAAAAACTCTAGAATGAGCTGAGACCCAGCATCAAGGGATTGAGAAAACCTTCTCCACCAAAAGGGGGAAGAGTGAAATGAGACAAAGTGTCAATGGCTGAGAGATTCCAAACAGAGTCGAGAGGTTATCCTGGAGGTTATTCTTACGCATTAAGTAGATATCACCTTTTTATCCAAGATGTAATGGAGAGGCTGGAGGGAACTGCCTGAAAATGTAGAGCTGTGTTCCAGTAGCCATGCTTCTTGATGATGATTGTATAATGATATAGCTTTCACAATGTGACTGTGTGAATTGTGAAAACCTTGTGTCTGATGCTCCTTCTATCCAGGGTATGGACAGATGAATAAAAAATTAAGGATACAGGGCGGCTGCTGTGGCTCAGCAGGCAGAGCTCCGACCTGCCGTGCTGGAGGTCTGGAGTTCGATCCCTGGTGCCTCCTGCCCATATGCAAATTAAAAAAAAAAAAAAAAATTAAAAAATTAAGGATACAAAATAAATGAATAATGGGGGGATGGAGGGTAAAAATGTGGGTAGACTGAAATACTGGTGGTCAATGAGAGGGAGGGATAAAGGGTATGGGAGGTATGAGTTTTTTCTTTTTTTTTTTTTAATTTCTTCTTCTGGAGTGATGCAAATGTTTTAAAAATGATCATGGTGATGAATACACAATTATGTGGTGATATTGTGAGCCACTGATTATATACCATGTATGGGCTGTATGTGTGGAGATTTCTCAATAAAAATTTTTTAAAAATTAAAAAAACTCTAATGGAATTTGCCCTGCAGGTTTTTGGAACTGTTTAGGTCCCATGACCCCTGTGTTCCTTCCAATTTCTCCCAATGAAAATGAGAACGTGTATTCTATGATTGTCAGGCCTTTGTATGTTGGAAGCATGTTCTAGTTTGCTAGCTGCTGGAATGCAATATTCCAGAAACGGAATGGCTTTTAAAAAGGGGAATTTAAAAAGATGCAAATTTACAATTATAAGGCCAAGAAAATATCCCCATTAAAACAAGTCTATAGAAACGTCCAATCCAAGGCATCCAGGGAAAGGCACCTTGGTTCAAGAAGGCTGATGAAGTTCAGGGTTTCTCGCTCAAGTGAGAAGGCACATGGCGAACAGAGTGAGGGTTCCTATCTCAGCTGGAAGGGCATATGGCAAACACAGCGTCATCTGCTAGCTTTCCCTCCTGACTTCCTGTTTCATGAAGCTCCCCGAGAAGCGTTTTCCTTCTTCATCTCCAAAGGTCACTAGCTGGTAGGGTCTCTGCTTTTCGTGGCTATGTCGTTCTTCTCTGCTCTCTCTGAATCTCTGTCATTCTCCAAAATGTTTCTTCTTTTATAGGACTTCAGAAACTAACCAAGACCCACCCAAATGGGTGGAGACAGGCCTCCAGCTAATCCAGTTTAACAATCATTCTTGACTAAATCACATCTCCAGGGAGATGATATAATTAGTTTCAAACATACAATACTGAATAGGGATTAAAAGAAATGGCTGCCTTTACAAAATGGGATTAGGATTGAAACATGTCTTTTCTAGGGTACATCCTTTCAAACCAGCAGAGCAAATAACTTGTTCTGAATTTTACAGGTCCAGAGCCAGAGAAGAATTTTGCCTTAAGAGAGACCATGCCTGTCCCTGACTTTGATGAGCTTTTATACTGTTTCTGACTTCATATTGTACTTGTATTTTTACTGAAATGTTCTGTGATATTGTGATGGAATGAATATATTTTGCAATGGGAAAGAACATGTCTTTTGGGATGCTAAAGGGTAGACATATGCTGGTTTGAAGCTGCTGTACATTCCAGAAAAGCCATGTTCTTTAACCTTTGTCAATATTGTTGGGTGGGATCTTTTTTATTGTTTCCATGGAGACATGACCCATCAATTGCGGGTGGTGTTTTTTGATTAGGTGGTTTCCATAGAGAAGTGTCTCCACCCGTTCAAAGTCTGCCATATATAGACAGAAGTGATGACAGCTCATTAGTGGGTCTATAAGTAATGTTGCCATATTGAAGGTGAACATGATTGAAAGGGGTTGTACAGACCCATGTATTCCACTGATTAACACTACAAATATAACTAAGCTCTTGCATGAACTACTTCAAAAGTATGAATCTTGTACAAAGAGTTTATAATACCAGGGTACAGGGGCAGAAAATTACTTTTGCACGCTATGGGCTATGTTTAACAGGAAGACATCAACAATACCACAACAATACCAGGGGTAAATAATGAGGGGAGGGGAGAGACAAGACTTGAGGGAGGTCTGGATTTCCTATTTGGTGAGGGTGTGTTTATCAGTTATTTTTTTTTTCTCTTGGGAGCAATGAAAATTGTCTGAAATTCAGAATGTTGATAGACTATTGACTTTGGACATTACACATGATGCCCAATGAATGGAGGTGATTAAAGGATACACTGAGAAGTAGAATGGCGAAGAGTGGTATACACATATAATTGAATATTGTACGGCTACAGAAAGGAACAAAGTTGTGAAGAATGCAACACTGTGAATGAACCTGTGCGACATGATGTGATACAAAATAAGCCAGAAACAAAAGAGCATATATTGTACGGTCTCATTTAGAAAATACTTACAAGAAAAGTGAGGCCTAGATTGGAAGCTCTTACAGCATTTAGTACAGAGTGGTATTTGTTATTTCTAAATTTTGAGAGGCTGTGCTATATATGTACAACCTGGCATTTCCCTGGAACTTTGGCTACCTGTGTGACACCTAAGACTCAGAGTTGGAGAGTTCTGCAGTTCTGAAGATCAGCATTGCTACATATAACAACTGTTAAAGAAACTGAAAAAGAAATCATGCTTCAATTAGAGGTAAGAAAGAAGTCGATCTGGTTGGGACAAAGGTAAATCAGAATACAGGGATATAGAGGACACTGTCTACATACTAGAACTTCACCTACTCTCAGAGACCAAAGAAAGAGAGGCTTACATTGTTCAGAACCTAAATTTTCTGTAGCACATAATCTAACTCAAACTGTGTAGATAGATCATTTAAACAACCCAAACACAGGGAGCCCAGGATGAGAATGAGGGCTTGCAATTCAGAACAGCTTAATGTAATATCCAGATACTCCCCAGAGTATGTTGAGCAGATAATTTAAAAGTATTGGGAGAGTCCCTTGAGGGACGGGAGAAAAAATATGGAACTATTAAACTCTACCACCAGGGAAATTCCTGATACTGTCTCAAACATTAGGAACTCACAAGCCAATAGGGCAAGCCCTTGATCTTGGGGCACGCTCTTGTGAAGCTTATTTATACAGCGGAGTTTAGCCTACCTATAGTTATGCCTAAGAGTTACTTCCAGAAGACCTTTTTTGTTACTCAGATGTGGCTTCTCTCTCTCTAAGCCCAACTCTGCAAGTAAAATCATTACCCTCCCTTCTATGTGGGACTTGACATCCAGGAGTGAAAGTCTCCATCTCCCTGGCAGCATGGGAGATGACTCCCAAGGATGAGCCTGGCTCCGGCACCATGGGATCGACAAAGCTTTCCAAACAAAAGGGGGAAAAGAGTTGTAATAAATAAGGTATCAGCGGCTGAGAGTTCAGATAGAGTCAAGAGGCTACTCTGGAGACTACTGTTATGCAAGTTTCAGCTAGCTTTGCTACTTATCATTGTTTGCCAAACCCTAACCAAAACCATCCCAGTCAACGCTGAAGAACACCTAGGCCTTTATCTGAGATTCTAAAAAGGTTCCACGCACTATGATTACTTTCCAGAAACCTACAACCTCCAGATGGCTTCCCAGGCCAGAAAAGGGTCAGCCTCTTCAGAACATCAACTAGCTCCACCCCCATCACATATTATCAACAACCCTCTCCAACATGAAAAATGTTAGAAATACCCCTAAAGAGTGGGAGAAAGTCGAAAGGAGAAGGTGTAGTTATAAGAGAAGACAGGATTTAATAAATGAGTATGACTGCTGAATCACTATATTGATTTTAGTCTCCAGTGTCTTGGAACAGCTAGAAGGAAAAACGTAAAATTCTGGAATTGTAATCCACACCAACTCTGGAATCTATTCTACAACTAATTGTTGTGGTGTGCTTTGAAATTTATCGTTTTTATACATACATGGTATTTTTCACAATAAAAAATTAAAATGTTTGGGAAAAAAAGCAGATTCTGTTTCAATAGTTCTACATTCTCACAAGCTCCCGGGGAAAATCAACGCTCATCCTTGAACCATCGTTTAAAAGCAAGATGTTACATAACATTACTATCTCAGTGTGAAATTTCTTATATGATAATTGCATTAAGATTGTGTAGCACAATGTCCTTGTTCTTAGGAACTACATACCCAAGAATTTATAGGTGAAGTGCCAAGACGGCAAATAAGCTTAAATTTCTCTCAAGTTTTGCCACCTTCCATTTCCTTGGGGTTTTTTCCCTCCTAACTATGGATCAGGCTCATATTTCATTTGGCTTCGTCTCTGAAAAATGACAGATTTCTATAGATACACTTCAAAGTCAATCCAAAGCTTTCCTGAAAACATGGTGACCCCAGGTCTATGGAAGCAAGAAAATAGTAACAGATGATTATAGGAAACCTTTGCCAATCAAGAGGTCCCCAGGAAAGAAAACCCTATGGACATTGATTCACCAGTAATAGTAACTTACTTGTCCTTTTCAGCCTCTGGCTTATCACTGCACTATCATTTTTCACAAACCATGACTGGGAGACTAGATTTAAACTGAAATATTTAACACAATGAAATATGCAACATACCATGAAAGAACAGTAACAATGCATCTTTGCTTGGAAAGAAACCGTAATTGGAACCACACAGGGCAACTGAACTATTAGCAAAAGCACCTATCCCTCCCATCACTTGAAATGGGGTGCAGTAAATCTGAGCTATGTCTAAAACAGCATTTTCAATTTCAAGAACAGTCTGCAGTCTAACCTGGTTAATAAAGCAGTAGAGGATTATGTAGCCTGATAATTAAGCAGGCTTCAAACTCACATTTTTAGTTCATAATGTCAAATCCTAACAAAATAAAATAAAATGTAGCAATAAAACAAACAGTTCAAGCCACAACTGACAGTCCACTTATTTATTGCCATATATATTGGACGGTATATTCCAATACCTTATTGGAAATCTCAGAACAAGAGAAAAGGGAATCTATAGCTCACTATAATGGGATGGTACAGCCAAAACTAAGCCACCCAGGAAAGAATTAGCAGTTAAAGAATTAGGCCAATTACTTAAACAGATTAACTTACTCGTCAAAAAATTTTAGTGCAAAAGGACTTCTTTTAAGTCCTAGAAATATTTTTTAAAAATACTCTAACTGATGAAAATCATATTAACTTCCACAACGTAATTTCCTCTCTTCTGTTAATAAAATGGGAATGTGGAAAAGATGACAGAAATGCTAAATATCAAATCACACAAACATACAATACTTGCTCCAGATGATCAAATGTTTGTTACAAACATATACAATAACAACCAAAGCTGGCCTTCTGTATTTAAATTATATGCCATATCGCAAACCTGCAGCCAGTAAAAAAGCATAAATTAAATCCCAATCAAAAAGTGGAGTTGACAGATGACAATCCATCAACAAGCAAACAGAAATGCATGCTAATTTCAAGCTCCATTAGAAATGAGGTTGGGAGTATGCAAGCACATGGGGGAAAAATTTCGAGAGCCATGAAAAAGCTAAAGAGGAAAATAATGAACATTTAGGGTCTCCCACGGAGAAAGACCAATGTTCAAGTGTTGTTCTGAAGCAAGGCTATCTTTGCACACTTAAGACTTTCAATAACGGATAAGTACAGTATAATGCACTCCAAGTAAGCAAACAGCATGAGACAAGGCAAGTCAAGCCAGACTGTCTACTTCCCCTTTGCCTTCACCCCATTCAACTGAGGCCCACAATGTGGGGCTCCATAACCAACACCCTTAAGGCCTAGAAGCAAGAATACTAGCTCCTGGGCAAATTTTAAAAATTGCTGCTCTGAGCAACTCTTCCAGATATCTGATGTGCTTTAACTTTTTTCCTTAAGAGAAAACAGAAGGTCCTAATAAGACTTAAATCCTCCAGCATGTACACCATGTTCAACCACCAAAATTTCTTTTAACGCTTCAAAGGATGTGGCTTCACTCTCACTCATAAGGAAAAAATTATTTAGGCTGGGAAAGCAGAAGGGATTATTCATTTCATGTTTTCACTACTTATTTGTCTCTATATAAAAGGTCAAACACTCAAAAAATACTATTTTTAATAAATTTATTTTTTACCTTTTTTATTCTTTTTTTTATACATAGTAAAAATCACTCTTTTGATGTGCTATTCTGGGTTTTGACAAATTCATATGGTTGTGTAATCACCTCCACAATCAAGATGCAGAAAAGTTGAATGAATTCATTTTAATTTTCACAACAGCATATACATACAACTGAGCCACAGACTATAAATATACAGAATATTATTTTACTTCAAGAGCTAAGGCAACATCAACCTCTTAAGAAGGCTAAATTACAGGTGAGAAGGTGGCAGTGGTGGATCCAATATTATTTTACTTCAAGAGCTAAGGCAACATCAACCTCTTAAGAAGGCTAAACCACAGGTGAGAAGGTGGCAGTGGTGGATCCACAACCAGCGTTGACAAAGAGCAGTACCAGATAACAATTCACTGCTATTCACCCTCTCTAAATGGCGCCAACACCAGAAGTGGCCCTCCTTGGGCTTATTTTACACTCACCCAGGCTGAAGGACATTCTGGCCAAGGAAGAGTAAGACCTGCCATCAGACCCTACCTTTCAACCTAATTCAATGCCAGCCTGTATTTTCCACCCGAGTATTCAAACAGATGGAGGACGTTTAAAGTGGAAAATACTTTGCTATATCGTACAGATGCAGAAAAAAACTTCTTGCCCTTTCCAGAGGGCAATTTAGCAAAATTTTAAAAACTGCAAAAAGTAACAAACCTTTTCCCCTCAGGAATTCCACCTTTAAGAAGTTATCCTAAAGAAATTATCAAGGATATAATTAGTTATAAACTAAAGCAGCTCTGGAAACAAGCTAATGTCCAAGAGGACTGATTAAAGAAGCCACATAAATGGAATAGGAGGGACTGTGAAGTTAACCATTAATCTAAAGCACACATTTTTCACATATTAAAGTCTTTAAAATCTTAAATGTCTTCTCACCTGACATGCCAGAGACCCAGGATTGATTCCCAGAGACTTGCCCATATTAAAAAAAAAAAAAAAATCTGAAGCATCTTACAATAGCATTTCCTAGTTTATTTTGCAGCTTTTCTTCTCTCTTAGTGGTACATAAAATAAAGTTTAATCTTAGGCTAATCATAGGGGGAAATGTTTAAATTATAAGTAGACAGCAGATTACAAAAGACAAAGTAAAATCTAGTTTTTATGAAAGTTATATATAGTCAATATATATGCCTAGAACAAAGATTAGAAGATATATACCAAAATTTAAACAGTATTTACTACTAGGTGATATAAACATGAGTTTTTTTTTTTTTATTTTAATGAACTTCCAGGTGCCCATCAACAGACGCCCAGGTACCCATCAACAAACAGACGAGCGGATAAACAAAATGTGGTATATACATACGATGGAATATTATGCAGCATTTAGACAAAATGATGTCCCGAAACATCCACAACATGGATGAACCTTGAGGACAAAATGTTAAGTGAAATAAGTCAGACACAAAAGGACAGATACTGTATGATTCAATTATTATTACTCTGATAAAGCCACCAATGCTTTGGAGCAGCTCGAAGGAAAAATCTGAGTCGAGGGCATGGTAGCCCATGACAGACACTGGGAACTATTCTGTAGCTGCTTGTTGAAGTATATTTTGAAGTTATTGCTTTTTTTTCTTTTCTTTGTATATATGGGTTACATTTTACAACTAAAAAACGGTTACAAACAACTATAGGCAGTTATAGTAATATTAAGATAAAGTAAATTCCTGAAATCAAAAATTTGAAAATATTTAGTAGCATAAACTCACTACTATAGCAAAGTTGATATTTGTAATAACTTTTTACTTGATATTTTGAGAATGCACAGTTTCGTTAATCAAATGGTATTTAAGATACTGCTCAATATTTAAAATTCAAGTAACTCTGATATCTGTATTTACAGATTTTTTTCCTTCCTTGCTTTAATTTTAAATTGATTTATGGAACATATTGAACAAACAGGCCTTACAATGATTACTTAGGTTTTTTTTTTTTAATATGCCTATGGATAACCTAACAGATGCCCATTTTAGGCGGTTAAGATTTCCACACGTTAATTATAAAAATATTTATATCTTCATATTTTCCTGAAGTCAGGAAAATAATAGTAACATAGGTCATTACTATGGCAATGCAGATATTTGTAAGAACTTTCTACTTAATATTTTGAGAACATTCAGTTTTGACAGCTGATCAAATGGTATTTAAGTTAGTGCTGAATACTTAGAATTTAAGAACTTTGCTATCTGGATATTATGTAGATTTTTTCCTGATTGCCTTACCTTTAAATTGGTTTTATGAAACTTACTGTGCAAACACAGACTTTACAATGATTATATGGATACTTCATTTAAATATGCCTATGGTTACACTAATGGATACACAACAAGATATCCATTGCTGGTGGTTCTAAGTGTATTGTTTGTTTTCTTAAATAAATAATAAAATAAAATAAATTTTAATGAACTGGATGTCAAGTCATGCCTCCACCTCCATATCAACCTGGCACAGCCCTAGACACAACATAAGTGTATCAGCCATAACTATTAATTCAATACCTATCGAAAAGTACCTGCTATGGGAGACTGTCATGGCCAGGTTCACGTGTCCACTTCGCCAAGTGGTGGTACCTGTTTGTCTGGTTGGGCAAGTGCTGGCCTGTCTGTAGCAATGAGGACATTTCACAGAATTAAACCAAGATCATGTCAGCTGCATTCACAGCTGATTCCATTTGTAATCAGCCAAAGGGGAGTGTCTTCTGCATTGAGTAATGCTTAACTGATACTGAATAGGAAGGTCATACTCTTGATTTTTTTTCTTTTCTATTTGTGGCTGTGTTTCTTCAGTTTGACTGCTCTTTGCATACAACTGCAAGGCTTCTCAGGCTCCAACTGCCCCAGGCAAGGGTGGAATTAAGCTTGTCTGAGAGGCAAAGAGGCTGGTCAGGGGAAAGGAAGCAATTCCCTGGAGGCAATGCCTTCTCCAGCTCAGGTGGAATCCCTCCCTCAAGGAACTTGGACCCCAGGGTCTGGAAAACTGAAGCAATTAAAGCCAGACTACAACTTCTCCTCTGTCTCCACCAGTCCCAGGAGGGAGCATCTGCTGAAGTTAAAGGTACCATTTCACTTTATGTTGGTGGGACCAGCAGGCAGACAAGTGCCACATACTGAGCAGGACAGGAAAACCACAGAGTCTAGAGGCTTCAGAGGAAAGCCTTTCCACTTGTTGGGTCTCTTCCTCAGGGAAAATTATTGCAAGTGACTCTTCCCTCCAGTGAAGAGGCCAGTCTGGTCTGAGAAAATCTGACTGGAGTCTATAATACCTAAGAAGACCCTCCTAAGGGGGAAAAAAAGGCACCATACAGGCAGGGCAAGAAAGAAGTAAACAAGAGCTGAAAAATTCTGATCCGTTAAATAAAACCTAAACTAGAGATCCTGAGTAAACTGAACTGCATGTCAAAGGACAGCTAGACCACAAAGTCATCCAGCAAGAAAATCCTACATAAAAAAGTGAAAAACAATCTCCAGAATAAACTAATTAAGGTAACCAAATGCCTAAACATCAGCAAAAAATAACAAATCATACTAGGAAAACTGAAGATACCGCCCAGTCAAAGGAACAAAGCAACAATTCACATGAGATACAGGAGTTGAAACAATTAATTCAGTATGTTCGAACAGACATGGAAAATATCACAAAAAATTAAATCAATGAATTGAGGGAGGATATAAAGAAGGCAAGGAATGAACAAAAAGAAGAAATCAAAAGTCTGAAAAAGCAAATCACAGAATTTATGGGAATGAAATGCACAGTAGAAGAGATGAAAAAAACAATGGAAACCTACAATGTTAGATTTCAAGAGGCAGAAGATAGGATTAGTTAACTGGAGGATGGGACATCTGAAATCTGACAAGCAAAAGAAAATACAAGGAAAAGAATGCAAAAATATGAGCAGGGACTCAGGGAATTCAATGACAACATGAAGTGCACAAATATACGCATTCGGGGTGTCCCAGGAGAAGAGAAGGGAAAAGAAGGAGAAAAATTAATGGAAGAGATTATCACTGAAAATTTCCCAACTCTTATGAAAGACTTAAAATTACAGATCCAAGAAATGCACCGTACTCCAAACAGAATAGATCTAAATAGACGTACTCCAAGACACTAATCAGAATGTCAGAGTTCAAAGAGAAAGAGAGAATTTTGAAATCAGCAAGATAGAAGCAATACACCACATACAAAAAAAGCCCAATAAGACCACGCATATATTTCTCAGCAGAAACCATGGAGGCGAGAAGACAGTGGGATGATATATTTAAGATGCTAAAAGACAAAAACTGCCAACCAAGAATTCCATATGCAGTAAAATTGTCCTTCAAAAACAAGGAGGAAATTAAAACATTTTCAGACAAAAAAAATCACTGAGAGAATTTGTGACCAAGAGATCGGCTCTGCAAGAAATACTAAAGGGAGTACTAGAGACAGATAGGAAAAAACAGCAGAGAGAGGTGTGGAGAAGAGTGTAGAAATGAAGACTATCAGTTAAGGTAAAAAGAAGAAAAATTAGATATGACATATAAAATCCAAAAGGCAAAATGGTAGAAGAAAATACTGCTCTTACAGTAACAACACTAAACGTTAAAAGATTAAACTCCCCAGTCAAAAGACATAGACTGGCAGAATGGATTAAAAAACAGGACCCATCTATATGCTGTTTACAGAAGACGCATTTTAGACCCAAGGATTAACACAGGTTCAAAGTGAAAGGTTGGGAAAAGATATTTCATGCGAACGACAATCAGAAAAGAACAGGAGTTCTTAAATCCAACAAATTAGACTTCAAATGTAAAGCAAAAGAGACACAGAAGGATACTATATCTTTATAAAAGGAACAATTCAACAAGAAGACATAACGATCACAAATATTTAGGCACCAAGCCAGAGTGCTCCAAAATACATGAGGCAAACACTGAAATAACTGAAAAGAAAAATAGACACAAGTACAATAAGAGTTGGAGACATCAATTCCCCACTCTCATCAATGGACAGAACATCTAGATAGAGAATCAATAAAGAAAGAGAATTTGAATACAATAAACAAACTAGATTTAACAGACATTTATAGAACATTATACCCCACAACAGCAGGACATACCTTTTTCTCAAGTGCTCTTGGGTCATTCTCAAGGACAGACCAAATGCTGGGTCACAAAGCAAGTATTAATACATTTAAAAAGACTGAAATCATACAAAACACTTTCTCAGAGCATAAAGGAACGAAGCTGGAAATCAATAATAGGCAGAGGGCCAGAAAGTTCACAAATACATGAAGGCTCAAAAACACACTCTTAAACAACCAGTGGGTCAAGGAAGAAATTATAAGAGAAATCAGTAAATATCTTGAGGCAAATGAAAACGAAAACACAACCTATCAAAACATGGGATGCAGCAAAGGCCATGCTAAGATGGAAATTTACTGCCCTAAATGCCTATGTCAAAAAAGAAGAAAGAGCAAAAATCAAGGAATTAATTGTTCACTTGGAAGAACTAGAGAAAGAACAGCAAACTAACCCCAAAGCAAGCAAAAGGAAAGAAATAATGAAGATTAGAGCAGAAATAAATGAAACTGCGAACATGAAAACAATCGAAAAAATTAACAAAACCAGATGCTGGTTCTATGAGAAAATCAATAAGACTGATGGACCCTTTGCAAGGTTGACAAAAAGAAGAAAGAGGATGCAAAGAAATAAAATAAAAAATGGAAAGGGAGACATAACCAGCAACCTCGGAGAAATAAAGGAGGTAATAAGAGGATACTATGAACAACTTAAATGCTAATAAACTAGACAATGTAGATGAAACGAACAACTTCCTAGAAAGGCATGAACAACCAACACTGACTCAAGAAGAAACAGACAACCTCAACAAATCAATCACAAGTAAAGAAACAGAAATAGTCATTAAGAAGCTCCCAAAAATGATAAGTCCAGGACCAGATGGCTTTATATGTGAATTCTACTAAAAATTCAAGAATTAAAACCAATCTTGCTCAAACGCTTCAAAAAAAAAAAGGAAGAGGATAGAAGGCTACCTAACATTCTATGAGGCCAACATCACCCTTATACCAAAGCCAGACAAAGATACTACAAGAAAAAAAATTACAGACCAATCTCTCTAATGAATATAGATGCAAAAGTCCTCAACAAAATTCTTGCAAATTGAATCCAGCAGCATATTAAAAGAATTATACACCATGGTCAAGTAGGATTCATGCCAGGTATGCAAGGATGGTTCAACATATGAGAATCAATTAATGTAATGTACCATATTAACAAATCAAAGCAGAAAAACCACATGATCATCTCAATTGATGCAGAAAAGGCATTTGACAAAATTCGACATCCTTTCTTGCTGAAAACACTTCAAACGATAGGAAAAAAAGGGAACTTCTTCAACATGATTAAGGGAATATATGAAAAACCCAGAGCTAACATCATCCCCAATGGAGAAAAACTAAAAACTTTCCCCCTAAGATCAGCTACAAGAAGATGTCCACTATCACCACTGTTATTCAACACTGTGTTGGCCATTCTAGCCAGAGCAATTAGACAAGAAAAAGAAATATAACGCATCAAAATTGGAAAGGAAGAAGTAAAACTCTCACTATTTGCAGATGATATGATACTATATGATGAAAACCCTGAAAAATCCACAGCAAAACTACTGGAGCTAATAAATGAGTACAGCAAAGTGGCAGGTTACAAGACCAACACTCAAAAATCTGTAGTGTTTCTATACACTAGTAATAAGCAATCTGAGGGGGAAATCAAGAAAAAAATTCTATTTACAATTGCAGCCAAAAAAATAAAATATTTAGGAATAAATTTAACTAAGGATACAAAAGACCTATATGAAGAAAATTACAAGAAACTGCTAAAAGAAATCACAGAAGACCTAAATAAATGGAAGGGCATATCATGTTCATGGATTTGAAGACTAAATGTAGTTAAGATGTCAATTCTATATCTTATACAGATTCAATGCAATACCAATTAAAATCCCAACAACTTACTTTGCAGAAATAGAAAAACCAATAACCAAATTCATCTGGAAGTGTAGGGTGCCTTGAATAGCTAAAAACATCCTGAGAAAGAAAAATGAATTTGGAGGTCTCACAGTACCTGACTTTAAGGCATAGTACAAAGCTACAGTAGTCAAACAGCATGGTACTGGGATAAAGATATATATACTGATCAATGGAATTGAATAGAGTGTTCAGACATAGACCCTCTCATCTATGGACAACTCATCTTTGATAAGGCAGTCAAGCCAACTCACCTGGAACAGAGGAGTCTCTTCAATAAATGGTGTCTTAAGAACTAGATATCCACATGCAAAAGAATGAAAGAAGACCCATATCTCACATCCTATACAAAAATGAACTCAAAATGGATCAAAGACCAAAACATTAGAGCTAAGACAATAAAACTTTTATAAGAAAATGTAGGGAAATATCTTATGGATTTTGTGATAGGTGGCAGTTTCCTAGATCTTACACCCAAAGCACAAGCATTGAAGAAAGAAATAGATAAATGGGAACTCCTCAAAATTAAACACTTTTGTGCATCAAAAGAACATTGTCAAGAAAGTAAATAGACAGCCTACACAATGAGAGACAATATTTGGAAACAATATATCAGATAGGGTCTAGTATTCTGAATATTTAAAGAGATTGTTCAACTCAACAATAAAAAGACAACCCAATTACAAAATGGGCAAAAGACATGAACAGACACTTCTCAGAAGAGGAAACAGAAATGAATAAAAGGCACATGAAAAGATGCTCAACTTCCCTGGCTATTAAGGAAATACAAATCACATCTCACACCCACCAGAAAGGCCATTATCAATAAAACAGAAAACGACAAGTACTGAAGAGGATGTGGAGAAAGAGGCACACTTATCCACTGTTGGTGGGAATGTCAAATGGTACAACCGCTGCAGAAGGCAGTCTGGCAGTTCCTCAGGAAGCTAAGTATAGAATTGCCATATGATCTGGCAATACCATTGCTAGGTATCTGCTCAGAGGACATGAGGGCAAAGACACAGGCATTAGCACACAAGTGTTTATAACAGCATTATTTACAATTGCCAAGAGATGGAAACAGCCCAAATGTCCATCAACAGAAGAGTGGCTAAACAAGCTGTGGTATATACATTCAATGGAATATTACGCAGCTGGAAGACAGAATAAAGTCATAAAGTATATAACAACATGGATGGACCTTGAGGACATTATGCTGAGTGAGATTAGCCAGAAACAAAAGGACAAATACTGTATGTCCCATTGATATGAACTAACATTAATGAATGAATTTGGAGAATTTCAGTTAAGAACAGAGACCATCAAGAGATAGAAATAGGGAAGATTTTGGGTAATGGGAGCTGAAGGGATACAGACTGTGCAACAGGACTGACTGTAAAAATTCAGAAATGGATAGCACAGGACTACCTAACTGCAGCCCAATAATGTCAGTAAAGTCAATGAAGCTGAATGTGAGAATGATAGAGGGAGGTGGGCTGGTGGTACAAATGAAGCCAGAAAGAAAGATAGATGATAAAGACTGAGATGGTATAATCTAGAAATGTCTAGAGCACATAATGACAGTGACTAAATGTACAAATTAAAAAATGTTTTTACATGAGAAAGAACAAAGGAATGTCCATATTGCAGGGTGTTGAAAATAGGTGGCCATTCATATTTTAAAACATCAACTTATGTGTGAGACTAAAGAAAAAATGTTTATATGGTACAAAATTTATTGACTACAGCATTTCCTAATATAACTTATATGGACAGTTTAATTGAACACCATAAATACCTGGAACCTTGAATAGGACATGAGATTTTATAGGTTTGTCCAAAGGGATGCCCTGATAAATCCCAGAATGATCTGAACAGTAAATAAAAAAGTATTTGCAAAGTCCCCTTGGGGGAATGGTGAGAAAGGGGGAAAATTCAATCTCCCCATTTGGAGAATTCCTGACATTCTAGCAAGCAGTGGGGAGAACCAAATCAACAGGCCGAGCCCTCAATCTTGGGGGTTATTCATATGAAACTTATCCCCACGAAGTATAGACCAAACCTACTTAAAATCAGGCCAAAGAGTCACCCACCCCTAGAAAACCTCTTTTGTGCTCAGATGTGGTCTCTCTCTCTCTCTCTCAGCCAACATGACAAGCAAGCTCACCGCCTTCTCCCTCTTCACATGGGACATAAATCCCAGGGGTGTAAAGCTCCCTGGCAATGTGGGACAGAAATCCTAGAATACACTGGGACTGAGCATCAAGGATTGAGAAAATCTTCTCAACCTAAACGGGGGAGAGAAAAATGAGATAAAGTAAAATGTCAGTGACTGAGAAACGTCAAACAGAGTCGAGAGGTTATTCTGGAGGTTATTCTTATGCCTTTTATAGATATCCCCTTTTTAGTTTAAGGTGCATTACAGAGGCTAGAGGGAAGTGCCTGAAAATGTAGAGCTGTGTTCCAGCAGCCATGTTTCTTGAAGATGAACGTATAATGATACAGCTTTCACAATGTGACTCTGTGATTGTGAAAACCTTGTGTTTGACGCTCCTTTTATCTACGATATTGACAGATGAGTAAAAAATATGGATTAAAAATAAATAAATAATAGGGAGAACAAATGTTAAGATAAATTGAGTAGATTGAAGTACTAGTGAACAATGAAAGGGAGTGGTAAGAGGTTTAGAAAAAAACGGGGACAAAGGTTAAAATCTGTTGAATAGATAGAAAAACTAGTGGTCAGTGAAAGGGAAGGATACAGGGTATGGTATGGTGAGTTTTTCTTTTTATTTCTTTTTCTGGAGTGATGGACATGTTCTAAAAAATGATCATGGTTATGAATATACTACTATATGAGATGATACTGTGAGCCACTGATTGTACACCACACATGCCACATTTGTATTTTAAGAATGTTCATGTTTATATGTTGTTTTGGTTTGATAATACAAAATAAATTAAAAAAAAAAAAAAAAACCCAAGATACACTGGATAAAACCTTGGGTACAAGTGGATTAAAAAAAGAAAAGACGGGTGGGCCACGGTGGCTCAGCAGGCAAGAACGCTTGCCTGCGATGCCAGAGGACCCGGGTTCGATTCCTGGTGCCTGCCCATGTTAAAAAAAAAACGACTGAAAAGCAGTAACCAAAAGTATAAGGAAAACCAGGAGATCTGTCCCACAATACTCCCAAACTCCTGTGTTCTTTCATGCTTCTCACTCCCTCTCTTCATCTGACAAAACCCTTCTCAAGTTTCAAAGGCCAGTCCAAATACTTCATCCCCTCCTGGAAGCCTTTCCTCACTTCTCCAAATAAAACAAATTACCCTTCCCCATGTCCTCACAAGCTTCCTTTATTGCAAATATTATATAATATTTTATCTATACGCAATAGTTTCTCAATATCATTGCTAAGGCAGTTATCACAGTCTGCCTTATATTACACTGTGAACCCTTAAGAACAGAGAACATGGCCTATTCAACCCTAAGCCCTTTAAGAGAGGGGGGGAAAATATTTAACTTAATAAAAGTCAAGGAGGGTAAATAATTGGGCAGAGGCTAAGGACAGCCCCTCGGTTCACTCCTCTTGTAAAACAAAATAACGTATTCGAATTAATTTAATTTACAAGTTCACATTTTCTTAAAGTAACACACACCTGTATATCGTTTATTTTTTTTTATTTTGTTTTGTTTTTTGCAGGGGCAGGCACCGGGAATCGAACCCTGGTCTCCAGCATGGCAGGCGAGAGAACTCTGCTGAGCCACCGTGGCCTGCCCTGCAAATCGTTTTAAAAATCACTGTAAAACACAAAACAATCTCTCATCAAAACGTCTATCCTGTCACAATACAATGATGTAATCACTTCCTTCAACAAAAATATGAAATGTCCTTAGATCAACTAGGGACTTAATATACTACCTTTTTGAAACTATTGTAAATTCTGCACAAAACAAATGCAGAAATGTTACAAAGCCGCAGGAGGACTCAAGGGGATGTCAATCCTGGATTTGGACCAACTGACGCCTGCATTACTGGGAAGCCTTTAGTGCCAAGCCAAAGTTAGGCATTCCGTCAAAATTTTTTCCAGCAAGTGCTTCTCCCCACCCCTTCACCCCCTACCCCCCCCCACCACCGCCACACACACACACACACGATCCTTTAAAAGTCGACAAGAATCTAATGCCACTTCTGAAAACTTGGACGAATCTGAATTAGGTGTGTCCAACTGACCAGCACAAGTCTTGAGTAATTTCACAATAAAGGTTAACACGGTACACGCCAAAAGTCCACACGGGTGTGGTGCACCTTATCAACAAGACTGTGTCAGGGAAAGGGAGAACTAAACTTTCATATCCGTTCGGGGCGGGAAATGAGGGTGCGCGGTCTCAGCAAAAGTTCTGCGTTCAACAGTCGGGGGAGTTTTAGCGGCCGGTGACGGGGAGGTGGGGCCGGAGAAACCACAGAACCAAAGGATAAACACCACCGGAAAACTCAACTCCCGGGGCACGCTCGCACAGGGAACGACGCGCCGGCATTCTTTACCCGGCCGGGGGCCATGCGCGGGCGTGGCGCGCACACCGAGTCCACTCCAGCAAACTTTAGAAACCCGGAGAAACTTTTCCGGCAGGATACGCTGAGCTGCGCGAGGCCTGCGACTTCCTCTCCTCCAGCCGCCGCGGCCCCTCAACTTCCCGAGGCCAGGAAGCGCGGGCCCCGCCCGGCCAGGCCGCGGGCCGGGGGCCACGCAAGGAAAGCGGCTGCGGGCCAGAGGCCGGAGACTGGCCTCGCGCCCCACCCGGAGCCCAATTCCGGGCAAGGCGGCGGAGGGGACCGCGCCCCACCCGCCGGCGGGGCCCCGCTCGGGACGGCCCGGCCCGAGGACCCCCAGAGCCCCTGCAAGGGGCCCGTGCCGGCGCGAAGGGAGGCGCCAAGAGAGTTACCTGCGGCGAGCAGAGCGAGCGCAGGAGGATCCCGAGGCCCGACGCCGACGGCCGCCGCTTTGTCTCTCTCCCGTCCGGCTCCGAAGAGGAAATGGGCCGTCAGGCGCCCCCGCCCCCCGCCCCGCGGCCCGGGCCCCGCCCGCCCTTCCCGGCGCCTCCCTCCGACGCGCTCTTCCCGGAGCCTCCCGCCGCCACCGCCCCCAGGCCCGCGCTTCCTGGCCCTGCCCGACTCCCGCTTGGTAGGGATCCCGACTGCGAAGACAGCCTGGCGAGGCCAGGCCGGGACCTCTTCCTCTCCGTCCCCACCCCAGAGTTACTTTCCCCCAGGCCCCTAGTGGGCGCTCAGGCTGAGTGACCCTGAGAGGAAGGAGGAGCAGCGACTCCTGGAAGGGCCCCGCGGGGGATGGGGGGAGGAGGTGAGTCACCGCACTGCGCACAGGTGAGTCTCAGGCCCCGCCCCGGCCGCGGCCCGACGACGGAGCGCGGCGCCTCCGGGTCCTGGGAGCGCTCTCCTGCGTCACAAGTGTCCCAGAAAAGTGCTCAGAGTCCACCCTCTGGTTTTACCAAAAGAGAAGCTGGGGCTAAGTAAAGGTCCCACAGTTTAAGGCAGAGTGGAATAGAAACCGACATACACAAACTTAAGAAACCTAGATTCTATCCCTATCCCTCTGACCATTTAGAAGATTTTATTCCCACCCTATGTTCCTTATCTTCACGGTGAATACTCCTAAAAAGAAAATACTACAAAGCAAACAACAACAAAAATGACTACATCTAGCTAATTAACCTGAGATAGGAAACCCTGATAATGTTTCTTTCTCCTCCTGGGATGATGAATAAAGGTCGATTTCAGCATTGGCCTTTGAATCCGAAAGTAACGATATCCATTGCTGACTCTGCACTGAGCAAGCCGTGTACGAGAGAGCTACCCTCACCATGCTCACCATCTATTATTAACATCTCCCTCTTCCTCCAAGGAATGAAAACTTCGGGAGGACGCAAGCCGTGTCCTCTAGCACAATGCCTGTCTAGTGAGCATGGCTGGGTAAACTGCCCAATGTAATTCAAAGTATGATGGGTTTGTGCTAGTTAAGAGATGCTGACAAAGGACAATAGAATCATGAGGGAAGGAAAGAAAGATATTTAAGCAAAAAGCATGCCTTGATAAAGCCCTTCTGGTCCTGCTACACCTCAGGCTGCTTCTGGCTTCAGGGTCTTTCTCCTGTAGTCCCCTCTGCCGAGAGTGGCCATGCCTTCCCCCACTTCACCTGGTTACCTCAGAACATGGTAATCAATCAATAAATATTTGTTTCACCTATCAAGAGAAAAAGCAAAAGGATTATGTTCCATAATTTTGTATATCCCTCACTTCACTCAGGACCAGCTACTTTATTTGTGGGGTCCCTTGCACAAAAATTAAGAATTTCAAGAGGGTGACAGTAGAGCATTAAACCAAGCATCAGATCTTCCTAAGCATGGGGCCTTTCTAACTGCCGGGCCCTGACTTCCCTTGCCGTATTTTACCTACCTGAATTTATACATCTGGGTCCCCCAACAAACTGAGACATTCTTAAAGGGCAGAGACTAGTCAAATGGTAGATAACTGTTTCTTGAATAAATGAGTGAATGTCATTGATCTTGAAGAATGGATAAGATTTCGAAAGAGAGAAATGAGGTCTTCCAGGTGGAGAGTTCATCATAAATAAAACTAGAATTGAAGATCAAAGTGCAGGGTTTGTTTGGGAAGAAGGGTCCAAATGAGAGACTTGCAGTGTGTCCCTTAAGCTAAGGGAAGTCAGTTCCCTATCTCCAAAAAAATCTGAAAAAGCTTCCTGGAGGAAACTTGAGCCTTCACTATGTCCAGGGCATTTGCTACATGCTGAGGAAGCATCAGCGAATAAAAAATTGACTTGATCTCTGTTCTACACAACTTAAAATGTGGTGGAGGAGGCAGGTATTAAAACAAGTAAACTACTAAAAAATGGGGGGGGGGCGGGGAGAGAGTGTGAAGCTAGGGGCTGGAGATATAAATGGATTTGGGGGGAAATTAGCCTAGTTTGGGGAACAGTGACCTGATCAAGTGCCCTTTACACTGAGTTCCACTCCAGGCAGGCCTTAGCACTCACCTCTCCATCGAAACTGCTTTTATCCAGGTCCCAATGACCTCCACATTGCCAAATCCAGTAATCAATCTTAGTCCTCAACTGACTTGTACCATCAGTGGCATTTGTTCATTCTCCTCCTTGAAATACTTTCTTCACTCCCCCTCCAAGACACCAAGTGCTTCTGATTTTCCTCCCTGGCTGCAGCTTTAGTCTCCTTTGATGATTCTTTCCAGTTCCTCCCAAATGCTACATGTCAAAGCCACAGTTCTCAAAGTGTAGTCTGGGGCCCCTTCGCATTCTTTCAGGAAGTCAGTGGGCTGTGGGAGCAGATATGAGAATCCAGCTATCTTTTATTAAGCCATTCATTAAAGAGATAGGCAAAAATGCAAAACTATGGCCCTTCTCATGCCAATGGCTGAGAGATTCCAAAGAGAGTTTAGAGGTTATTCTGGTGGTTATTCTTATGCATTAAATAGATACCACCTTTTTAGTTAAGGTGTAATGGAGAGGCTGGAGGGAACTGCCTGAAAATGTAGAGCTGTGGTCCAATAGCCATGTTTCTTGAAGATGATTATATAATAATATAGCTTTTGCAGTGTGACTGTGTGATTGTGAAAACTTTGTGTCTGATGCTCCTTTTATCTACGTAATCAACAGACGAGTAAAACATATGGATTAAAAATAAATAAATAATAGGGGGAACAGATGTTAAAATAAATTTAGTAGATTGAAATGCTAGTGATCAATGAAAGGGAGGGGTAAGGGATATGGTATGTATGACTTTTTTCTTTTTATTTCTTTTTCTGAATTGATGCAAATGTTCTATGAAATGATCATGATGATAAATATACAACTATGTGATGATATTGTGAATTACTGATTATATATGTAGAATGGAATGATCATATGGTAAGAATGTTTGTGTTTGTATGTTGATATGTTTAATAAATAAAATAAATTTTTAAAAAACTATGGCACTTCTCACTGATTATTTTTGTTTTAGAAACTTTTATTTTTCTTTAAAAAATATGTTATTTATGATAACATGTAATAGGTTTGTTTGTTATTATACTTTCAATGGAATTAATAAATTGAGATTTTCTAATTTACCTGTTTATTGACACATATAGAAAAGCTCTTTGAGGTCTTCAAAAATTTTCAAGAATACAAAGAGGTCTTGAAATAAAAGGTTTAAGAACTGCTGTTTAGAGTGTGCCAGGACTATACACTTGGACCTCTTTTACTGTCGACCCTCAACCTTGGTGATTGTGCCGGTTTGAAGCCATTATGTACCTCCTTTAATCCTCATTCAATATGGCTGGGTAGGATCTTTTTGTTTGTTACCAGTTATGGGTGGTAACTTTTGATTAGGTGGTTTCCATGGAGATGCATCTCCACCCATTCTAGGTGCGGTTGCTTAGTGGAGCTCTTTAAGAGGGAACCATTTCGGAAAAAGCTTTAGAGCCACCAGAGCCACCAGAGCCCACAGAGCCAGAGACCATTGAAGATGAAAAAGGAAAGTCCCCCTGGGAGAAGCTGTTGACAAAAACTAAAATTAATGAAGATCAAAGAATGGCAAAGACGAGACTGAATTTGGCAGCTTTGGAATGAAAGGATGGAAAATCTTTACCACTTGGTTAGCTATGAAATGATGAACCCCACTCCCAGCAACTCCATAGAAGAGAAGAGCAAAAGGACTCAGCTTGGGGAAAGTCAACAAGGGGGCTTAGATGTGGACAAGAGTCACTGAAAGCATAAGGTAAAACCAAAGCATGGACCGCTTTCACGGTCAAAGGCAATTGTGTATCTGGTGCCCTTGGCTGCCTGGGACTTTCAGTTCCTTTTCTGATGGGCAGGGGAAAAGCAGTGAAGGCCAAGACCCACCTTGGGGGTTTTGCCTATTAGCTTAGCTGACATGAGAGTATTTTCCTCATCTCTGTGTAGCTGAGTAATTCTCAACTCAAGCTGCACATTAGAATCACCTAGAGAGTTTAAAAAAAAAAAAAAAATACTATACCTGGCACCATCTCCAGATGTTCCAATTCAGTTGTTCTTGGGTAAGGATAAGCAGTTTTTTTTTTTTAATCTCCCTGGGTGATTCTAATGCACATCCAGAATTGAGAACTACCGATAAAAAAAAAAAAGTAAAACTCATTCATTAACTCATTTGCTCATACAGTAATTATTTTAACATTTGCAGTGACTAAAAAAATTAATAACCCTTTTTTTTTACCAAGTCCCTTGGTGCATGCCAGGCCCAACAGCAAGAGTTTCACATTTCATCCAAGCCTCTCAATAATCCTAAAGTAGTTACTATTATATTCCTCATCCTACAGATGAGGAAACAGAGGCATGGGTCATCCTGGGAGCATTGGAACCTTGGTCTGCCACCCCCACTTAGCATTTAAAATGGTAATGGCATTAAAAAAAAAAAAAACTACATTGAAAAGCCACCACTGACATGCAAAATGGTTTTCATGTCAGGAGGACACCCTGATGGAGGTAATTTAAATGCCTGGTTGTGATGCTGTACACATTTTTGCCTCTTTACAAGGCTTCAAGCAGTCTGACTAGTGGGGCTGCTTGGGGGTCTGGGGAGGGTCTGGGGCACGAGCTCACTTGCATCCCTTCCTGGCCTCTTCTACCAGAAGATGCCATTGGCTTTAACAAGTGAGTTCAATTTTAAATAAAAAGAACCAAACTTAGCCCTTGACACTTATGAAAATGTGTAAACTTCTCTTTATTCATGTTATTCATCTTCCCTGCAAAAACTGAAATCAAGGTTTAGTTCTTAAAATCAGTTGGCAGTGAGCGCTCATGATTTTTTCCTCTTTGATGTGATCTAAGATGTGTACCCCAAAACAAACATTCCCCACCCCTTTAAAGCTTGTACTTTTGTAGATAACAATGGAGAAAGAGATCTTGTAGGGGAGGGGGGAGGGGGAATTAACAGCTGTGATAACCAAGCAAAATTATGTTTTAAAATAAGTCATTTTAAAAGGGGAAGGACTGGAGAAGAGGGTTTGTGCTTTTTTCTTCTCTGAAAGCATCTGTGGGCTTTATTATGGAAACCTGACTCCTTGTAGTTATAATTTTAAAAATTCTTTTTTGTCTGGCATTTTCAGATTTTTATAAGGCACGAAAAGTATTATCTAAATAAGAATTGTTGCTTTATAATATTAACCAAATTAAATTAATACATTTTAGATCTCAGCTATATCAGTGAATGAGTCATCTGTCTCCATTCATTGTTTCTGTTGCCTAAAAACAATTGTTTAAAAATTCCAAGAAACTTGGAGAAAAAGAAAACCTGTTGGAACAGAGTAGACCGATACAATGCCAGGAATTTTTACATGATTGCATACTTTCCCATATGGGCACTCTGAAAACAGGAAAACTAAAAGTGGTAGCCAGGGCAGACTTTGTTTTTTATTTACCCGGGTAGGATCTGATTCTGGGTTGACTGGAGGCAGACAGGCTGAGCAGGCCCTGGGATTCGTGAACTCTGTGAGTTCATAGTGGAGTCACTAAACCCACATGCCATCCTGGCTCTTTTCATCAATTCTTACTAGCCCAGGTAATAGCTTTGCATGCGTGTGCATATATTTTTTCTTATTTATTTATTTATTTATTGTGTTGTGTATGTGTGTGTGTGTGTGTGTGTGCATGCACGCGCGTATATTTTTAAAATCACTCTTCTACCTGTGAGTCTGGCAGGACCTGCCTCTCCATCACAAAAGTTAATAACCATATTCATTCATTCACCATTCACTTGCTCAATTAACAGATATTTTGGAGGACCTACTATGTGCCGCACATTGTACTAGACTTTGTAAATACAGTGGTGGGCAAGACAAACATGGTTTCTGCCCTCATGAAATTTACATTCTGGAGAGGGAGATTAACAATAAATAGATAACAACAATTAAACGAACGATGTGAGCTCAGATAGGGTGAGTTTGAAGGAGGAGGAGTGCCAGCCTAAACAGAGGAGTCAGGAAAGGCCTCACTGAAAAGGTGATGTCTGAGCTGAAAACTGGACGAAAGGACAAACCCCGAGATGAGGCAGAATACCCCAGAGGAGCAAGTGCAAAGGCCGCCAGGCAGGGACAAGCCTGGGGTATTCAAGGAAATGAAAGGCCAGTGTGCTGAGGGGTAATGAGCGAGGGAAATAATACCAGATGAGGTGTGAGAAGTGGGCAGGAAGGAGTCAGATCATGTAAAGCTGTGCAGGTGATGGTAGGGAGTTTGAGTTTTACCCTAAGAATAATAGGAAAACCCTGGGGGATTAAGCAGTGGCGTGAACATGATCTGGCCTGCATCTATGCAGGTCAGTTTGGCTGCTCTATGAAACATGAAGTATAAGCAAACATGAATGAATGCTTGTCATGTCATTCATTTGCTCATCTATTCAAAAATATTTGTGAGTGCCTGCCAGATACTGTGCCAAGTGCTGGGAAATCATGGTGGGAGAAACATCATTCCTCCCCTCAAGGAGCTTATGGAGGTCAACTGGGGAGAAAGAGAAGTACATATGCCCTTATAGTAATGAGCTAAGTACTGTGCTGGGGTTAATTTCCATGTGTTAAAGGAGCCCAGAGGAATCCATTGTTCATCATTTAATAAATATTTATGTGCAGAGCTCTTGGGATAAAATGGAGAACCAAACAGACAAAGCATGTACCTTCACGGCATTTATAGATTATGGTGGGGGAGAAAAACATTAATCACACACCCTCACAGACATATCATTACACATTGCAATATGAGCCTTGCAAGGAAAATAACTTGAGAGTGTCTAAGAGCTAAAGCTGGTATATAATCCGGGAGGACTCAGGAGAGGCTGTTTGAGCTGAGGTCTGAAGAATGAGCTGCAAGTAAATAAAGTAGGTAAAAAGGGAGGAAAAGAGTGCTGTGGGACCACTGAGCTCCTGCCCCAGCCCTCTGGGTCAAGAAAGACTTTCTGACATACAAGCTGAGTCCTGAAGGATAAATAAGTAGGAGCTAGCAAGATGAAGGGGACTTAGAGGGGAAATGAGTAGGAGCTAGCAAGATGAAGGGGACTTAGAGGGGAAAGAAAGGCATTCCAGGCCCAAGGGCCGGTGCAAAGGCATGAGGCAAAAGGACATAGTGGATTCAGAGAAAAGCAAGTGGTTCAATATGTCTGGGCTGTAAAGTGGGAAGGTACCACACAGTGAAAAAGGGTGGAGAAGTGAGCAGAATCAGAACTGTGTGATGGTAAGAAATTCTTTTGAATTTTATCCTGAGGACAGCAGGAAACTTCTAAAGGATTTTAAGCAGAGAGTGACAAAGCCAAAAGGAATATTCGAGACTGCTCTGGCCACAGAGAAGAGGCTGGGCTGATCTGCCATAAGGAGTCTTAAGTAGCACAGCAAATGCTCAGTAAAGTTTCTCTGGGTCAAGGGAAGGCCAGGTTAGCATATGACACCAGCCATCTCATTGCTCTCATTGCAAGAGTCCCTCAAATTTCAGTGCCTTGTCTTTCTCATTAATTTGCTTAAAATATCATGACCCCTGACTACTATCGTAAGCTCTCAGCGGTTTTGTTCTCACCTTGAACTACGTTCAGCCAAACTCTGGCTCTAAGGATCAAAGCCCTTTTTTCCTGGGGCTGGGCGGTGTCTTCTGACTTCCCTGTCCTCCAAGTCTCTTTAGATCTGAGGGATGGAGAAGGTGTCCCGTGTCTCCATTAAGACTAAGGCCAAGGAGATCAGGGTGAGCTTTCTTTGTTTTTTTTTCATGGCTCTTTTCAGTTTATCGAATGAAGGAGTTACACTAGTCCAAATTAAAAGCAGACCCCGGATGATTACATTATACAAGCTGTGATGTTTTTAAACTTGTGACAACGGACAGAAGGGAAATTTTCTACTTATTGCAAGAAAATCCTTACTCAAGTTTCTGTGAGCCACGAGCCCTTAAAACCCATGAGCCTTCAGCTGGTCATCCTCAGCCAGTCCAGTCTCTACAAGCCACTAGCATACATTCTTGTGCTGGTCACCCCTGTAGCTGAATCACTTCTCCATATTTTGGATGCCCAATTACAGCACTGTTGCAGGCAAATTTCTTCTACACGCCTTCACTAGTTTCTTTTTATCATAGCCACCAGCGATCCCCTGGACGGTGGGAAGGGTCTTCCTACCGATTCTCTCTTGGATTCTTATATGGATGTAATTCTCAGTCCCGGCAGGAAGCAGATCACAGCCCTACTTGCATCAGCAAAGGAGTGGAAAGAGTGGAGGTTGTGGCTAGCAGACATATGATACGATTCCATTTCCACAGGGGAAACGGCCTGTGGAAGTCAGCGGCAGGAGAGGGCGGTGGTGGGGAGGCTGCTGAGTCTTCGGCAGCAGCTCAGTGACTGGGGCAGGGTCTGCTTTCTAAAATGTGGTCTGGGCAGGTCCTCCCTACCTCAGAAGTCTTCCTGCTTGTTACAGGATAAAATCTAAACAGTTTAGCCTGTGGGAAAGAGTAGTGCAGGGCCTTTTGGAATCTGTTCTTTCCCACCAGCCTGGAGCGCACCTTCCTCAGATCTTCTCATGGTGGCGTCTTCTCATCATTCTGGTCTCGGCTCAAATGTCGTCTACTCAAAATGGCTTCCCTAGCCACCAATCTAAGGTAACCGGCTAGTCATTTTCTCTCCCATAATCTATTTTAAGCAGGTGTCACTATACAAAATCGTGTTTTATTTCTCTGCTTGCTTATTGTCTATCTTTTCCCTCTGGAATGTAGCCTCACATTAGGGACTTGTCTTTCTTGCTCACTTCTTTATCCCCAGTGCCTAGAAGAACAATGTCTGGCACACAGTAGGTGCTGAATGTATGAAAGAATGAATGAACAGCCCTGGCCTATGTTTTCTGCCTCATCTCACTCCATGCCTGCTCTCACTCCCTAAGCTGTGGACTTAGGAGGTCTATGGAGGTCTTCAGACCTGCCTTGCCCATTGAGGCTCCTAATTCCTTCAGCCTGGAAAGTCTCCTCTCCCAGTCACCATCATTCCTGCTCACACTTATCTCCTTTTTCTTCCAGATTCTGAAATCCTCCAGATAGTCAACCCTGGTACAAACCTCTATTGAGGCTCATCTCACTGTTTGGCAGATGCATTAACCTGCCGCCTACCCTACCTGTCTGTGAGCCCCTGAAGGAACGCACCATTCACCTCCCGTTAGGGTTTGAAGCTTTAGGTATCCCAGGAAAGATCAGGTTCTTGAAGCTAATCCATTGCTGTGGGTGTGTACCCATGGTAAAGAGGATCTTAACGTACATTGAGATGTAATCCACCTCATTCAAGGTGGGTTTTAATCCTCTCACTGGAGTCCTTTATAAGAAGATAAGAGACAGAAAAAGACAAAGAAGCTAAAAGAGAGAAAAGCCAGAGAAACTGAGAGACAAGGACACACACAGAAACTCAGAGAGGAATCCAGAAGCTGGAAGCAATGAAACCCAGGAGAGAAGGGAGAGACTAGCAGATGTTGCCTTGTTCCAGGTCATATGACAGAGGAGCTGAGGATCATCAGTAGTCAGTCTTCAGAGAGAAGGTATCGCATTGTTGATATCTTGATATGGACATTTTCATAGCCTCAGAACTATAAACTTGTGAGCTAATAAATCCCCATTGTAAAAACCAACCCATTTCTGGTATATCACATTACATTAGCTTTAGCAAGTGAAACACCTCCTTATCCCTAGCACCCAGCCCGTAATCAGCACACGGTAGGTGCTTCCCTAATGTTGCTGATTGACCAGATAGCAAGATATGGTTCAGAGGAACATGGATTAGGAAACCAAGGTGATTTTTATAGCAGTATCAGGAGGGGCTATCATAAATCTCAACCTACAGCAGAGAGGCAACCCCTTCTTATTGACCACACCAGGAAAACAACCCCATATTAAATTCCAGTAACTAAATGCAGAAGGGGGTGGACATGGCCCAAAAGACTCTGCTTCTCCTCATTCATGCACTCCCAAGTGGGTGAAAGTCAATAATTCACTAGTGAGAGGTGCGGGAGTGGTTTCACTATCCACCTAGGCAGGATCGATCAAAAAGCCCCAG
Organism: Myrmecophaga tridactyla; assembly: GCA_004026745.1. Classification (NCBI taxonomy): domain Eukaryota; kingdom Metazoa; phylum Chordata; class Mammalia; order Pilosa; family Myrmecophagidae; genus Myrmecophaga; species Myrmecophaga tridactyla. Next base: position 2,471 of record PVIY010029677.1, on the reverse strand, counting down.
GAGAAGTGCCGGCCAAAGCTTACATAGCACTTCCCACTTCTCCAGGCACTTCCTCAAAACCTCACTGAGGGCTGAGGGGAAGGAAAGTAATTTTCATCCTATCAGTGAGTCTCAGAGAGGTCCAGCAGCCTGCCCAAGGTGATGCCACCAGGAGCAAGTGGCTGTATAGCTGTTCCCTATTCGGTGCCTTTATTTGGGAGACTTTAACATGCTCACCAAAGTTTTAGTTGCTAAGCTCCTAGAAATCTGTGTAGTTATTGTTGTCTGAAATACAGAACATCAAAATGTACAATTAGTTGCTTTTAATAAAGGCCTTTTGGACGATGCTGCTGCTGATGTTGCTGAAGGCGACAGCGATTTGATGACGAGGATGGTGACAAAGACGGAGGAGAGGAAAAAGAGGAAGAGGAAGAAGCCATCCTTAAAGAGAAGGGCCAGGAGGGAATTGCTCTTTCAGTGCAGTTGGCTCAACAAGGAGTACAGCTGGAAAGTGACATAGAAAAAATACAAAAGCCCAGCCTTTCCCTGAGTAGACCTGAATTATTTACCAACACCAGCAACAACACTGCCCAGTCTCAAAATTTCCCAGAGAAGGCTGTCAGTCAGCAGACAATAAGAATTGTTTTTAAATATTTTGATATTAACTTGTTTTGGTTTTTTTCTTTGCATGGGCAGGCACTGGGAATCGAACCCGGGTCTCCGGCATGGCAGGTGAGAACTGCCTGCTGAGCCACTGTGGCCTGCCCAATATTAACGTGTTTTTGATTGGCAGCAGTTGACATTGTTTTCTTGCATCCTATAATTCTTGTTGGCCAAGCTCTATTTCAGCTTATAGTTATAAATAAAATGATTTAATGAGATAATATCAAAAGGGCTCTAAGGGTGCTGACAGGCACCACCATCTCATTAAATGTGAATATTTACAATGTAACTTGGTTTTTTGTGGGGGGAAATGAGGTAGACAATCACGGTGTGGTATTTTTAGGTACGTAGGTGAGGCAGGCACCCACACATGCCATCACATCCTTCCAAAAAATAGAGACAGCACCTCACTTCTCCCTGGCATGGAGGGGATGAAGCTGAAATGGCCTGGCAGTATTTCCTGAGAGTCACCCTCCTTGAAAGTCAGCAAGCCCCCAACCCCCACATCCAACTTTGATGCTTGGTAAAGCAGCTGCCAGCAAACTGCATGAGGAGTTGAGTCTCATCTCTATGGGCAGTGAGGCCTTGGTGCTGAGATGGATAGGAACCTACTCAGTCCTGGGAGCTGAGACAAGTAGCCCCAAAGCTCAGTACCAGGCAGGGGTCTGTGTATCTTGTCCATGGAAGAAATGTCACCACCTCCCTCAGGGACAGGCCTGGATGGGGGTCGTCCCTCGATCACCCACTGGTCTTTTCAGCCAATTTGGCAGCCAGGGCAAAAATAACACCAGCCGCATCATTTTCCAAAATTAAGGGTGATGCTATAGCAAATGTATGCAGATGTATACAGACACAGATGGGAACAAGTGTATTTAATTGTAAATGAGTCAGAACGGAGCAAATGAGATTTCCCGTATATTTGGGTCCCAAAAATTACAGAGAAAATGTGCCTGAGGCAGAAACAAACCAAAAAAAAAAAAAAAAAGATGTGGGTAGGGTATTGAGCCTGGAGCCACATGGGAGGGAATCTTTGGCATCTAGAAGGTTGGGGCAGCTTTGCTGTCCTCTGGGGGTTATGAAAGCGTCCTGGCTCCTGAGAACCTAATACCAGAGGCCCTGGAGTGGCCAAAGGGCAAAGGGGTAACACAGGCACATGAGCAGGACCACGTGCCTCACCTCATCCCACCCATCTCTGACACAGAAAATATGAAAAGGAAGTGAGGGCTGTGATGGGACAATCCCCAGGGAGGGATCCAAAGGCCAGCTTTTGTGTCACCAGCAAATCAAGCTGAGGCAGAGAAAAGAAAGGAAAGAAAACATCTCTGCTCAGCTCCATGTAGCCAGTGAGGGAGGGAGACAGATAGAAGAATGATGACAGAATATTTGGTGTTTGGAAAGCATGGCTTCCCCTTAACAGATATAAGGAAGGCAGCTAGGAGAGTGCCAGGTTCCTGTTGACACACCGTCAATACTGGAACAAGGAAAGGAAAGAAGGAAGAACATGTGATCCCACAAGCCCCTCCCATTCTGTTAGGAAGCTGGGGCTGGACTGAAGCACTGCAGAAGCAGAAAGGTAGACTTGCCCAGGTAAAAGGAATATGCTTGAAAAGACACTGGTGGGTTCCCCAAAAGGTAAACTCAGAATTCCCATATGACCTGCCTATTCCACACATAGGCAAATAGCCAAAAGAAGAAAGCAAAGACTCGAGGAGATACTTGTACATCAGTGTTTATGGCAGCACTATTCACAATAGCCAAAAGGCAGAAACAACCCTAGTGTCCATCAACAGATAAATGGATAAACAAAATGTGATCTATCTATCTATATA
>PVIY010029676.1:0-31774 GCA_004026745.1 Myrmecophaga tridactyla | reverse complement strand
CACCTGGCCCCGAGGAGGGCCTTGATACCTGGGTATAGAGCAAGCTCCAGACAGGTGACCTTCTTTTAGCAGGCAGACCCCATGGTGTGCCTTCACCTGAGAGGGGGTTCTACTGCACCCAAGTGAAATGCAAAAGGTACTGGAAAGAAGTGCCATCATGTGATGGAGGGACTCTCACGGGGCCTCCAGAGTCCCCAGGTCCTGTCCCCAGCCATGCAGCTCAGTCTGCCCAGAGCATTAATGGGGAGTGGGCCACCTCTCTCTGTCCACACCCATGCCTTGGGTGGCACTGGCTGCCTGGGGCCTGCACAGGGCTCTGCAACGCCTCATTATCAGCCACAAAGTCCCCCAGACCCCTGCCTGAGACCTCGCCTGAGATTCAACCTTCGCACAGAAAGCCACCCCCTGCTCTGGTAGCGCCTGTGGAGGATGGAACCGAACTCAGCTCAGCCTCCCAGTTCCTGGGAGTCCCTGCAGCTCCTCCACGGGTGGAGGAGGGAGAGCCACCAGGGCACAAGGCGGGAGGGCAGGAGAGGCAGGGGGTGGGTCAAGGTGGTGGCATATCCTCTGCGGCTCACCAGGCAATAACCCCACGGAAGGCAGAACTGGGAATCTCAGCATCACCATCCAGCAGCTCTCGTCCAGAAAGAAAATAACACAGACAAGAAGCCCCCCGCCCCCGCCGGGAACTCTGTATATAGCCCCCAGAGCTGCTGACACTGGAGGGTCCCCATCAACAAGGAGGCGATATCAGCATGCAAGCTCTGGGGCTGGCTTTTCCGCACTATCCGGCCTCACTCCCGAGGTGCCCAGCCCATGGCACTCTCCCAGCCCCCATTTCAACTGGGCCCTGGTTGCTCACAGCTCTGGCCTTGTGGTTCCTGGGTCTACGAGCACACACTAGCTTCCCGGCACAAATTCTAAAGCAGTTTCCTCTCCGGCCTCTCCAGTGCTGACTGTTGACCCTAAACATTTCAGCGAGTCCTGACAACTGACCCAAATTCACACTCACCCAAGCACACACAACTGCAAACCAGAATCAGGACTGCGGTCCCCACGGCGTAACCTGGTTGATCGTTGTCACACAGGCTAGGAGATAGGCGTGTATGAGGGGCAGAACGTCTGTACTGTTCCCTTCACAGACACTTCACACACGCCCCTCGTTGTTCCGGGTACGTATTGCTTGTGGCTTCCAGTGGTTTCCAATGACTTCCAACACGAAGACAGACAGGCGGTTACAGTCAGAGGCACGGGCGTGGCATCCCTGGGGTCCTAGCACGGGTTTGGGGGCTTGGTCACAGGGGCCACAGCTCACAGGCACTGAGAAGCTCCTGAAAATCTACACCTGGGACCTGGTTCTTTTCACCAAAGTCTGGCTCAAGAACAGGCAATGCCTGGGACCACAGCTCAGGTCCCAGCTACACGGTGCCCACAGGGAACGGTACAGACCCTAGCAGGGAACTTGTATTCAGAGAGAAAGTCTAGAAACCCCGCAAGAAAAGCACTACTGACCACAATCAAACCACCCACGCACACAGGGTACTGACTGGCCACCCTCCTGACAGAATGCCCTTGTCCACCAGCTTGGCTGCTCTTTGTGGATAGTAGGTATACCAGGGAAGAATCCCTCTCCCAGATAAAGAACAGCCTTGTCCCTGGACCAGGCGAAGCTGAGCACACTGCTTGCTTGGAGGGGGAGCAGAAGCTCCAAGGTTGTGTGCTGTCCTGGAGGGCATGGGGGCTTCAGCCACGCCAGGGGAGCAGAACACCAGGGCAGCAGGCTTGAAGGAGCTGCAGGAATCCCCGCTCTGCATGACTGTGCTACCCCCACCCTCCTGGAGTGGCTTCCAGGGACAAGCCCAGGAGGTGCAGGGACAACTGGAGGTGAGAGCTGGGGACAGAAACCCCAGGCAGCTTGGTGGGGGCGGCGGGGGGAGGGGCCAGGCACCTTGCATTTAAGCCAATCCTGACATCGGGGCACAGGACAACACAGGCCCAGGTGTAGCATCACGGCCTGTGGAGGGTCAGTCCCAGGCAGAGGCCCTTCCCAGGGGTCCGTCACAGTATGTGGCTGGCACAGGTGGCGTGGAAAGCCCATACGTGTGCCACACTCCTGGCTTCCCCAACACCCACTTCTGCATCCTACCCCAGCAGATGCCCCACCCCACCATGTCCCCAACCTTGCTTCCCTCCTACTACCCTCTGCTGCCCAGGTGCTGGCACCCATTTGAGCCCTGGCCTGGAGCCATCGTGGAGGTGGCAGCCAGTGAGGACCAGGGGTCCCAGGGGTGTGGCAGGCAGGTGGTGACAAGGGCACTCTGGTCCCCCCGACCTCATCCATCCATCTGGATTAGGTTAGGACAAGCCCCAAGCCAAGCAGATGGTCCCTCTCTCTCAACACCTACGGGGCCCTTCCTCCAGGCCAGCCGGACTTAGTCTGTCCAGGGCCACTCGATAGTAGTGCTGGCCCTGCCAGGATGGACTCTGAGCCCTGGATGTGGCCTCCTCACACCTAACAGGGCAGGACGCTGCTCTGCAGGATCAAGGACAGCGCAGGACAAGGCCTGGGCCAAAGTGCAAGGACAGCGCAGGACAAGACCTGGGCCAGAGTGGGCCTACAGGTTGCTTGTGCCACCACCACCTTCATTCTCCAATTGTCAGTGCCTTGTCACACTCACTCCACACACAAGTATACACATGCAACACACACATACATTTTTTGGATAGAACTATCCAAAACATTTCCCAGATGTGACACTTCACCTAAATGCTTCAGTGGCACCCGCTAAGGAGACCAACAACTTCCTGTTTAGGCTCAGTGCTGATGGTCACAGCAGGCATGAGCACTGGCACACAGTGTCCCCTCACAAGCAGCACCTCCCTACACCCCTATGCCTTCTGAGGGCATCTCAGACCATATCTCACCCAGGCACTTTGCACTTGGCTGCCACCTCCCCAGCCTCTGCACCCATCTCTTCCTTCATTTTAAGACACAGACATTTTGGCAGTGTCCTCAAGCCAGTCATTTTGTAAGACTGTCTGGAGTCACTTTTTTAGTGCACAAACAGCGACCCTCCTCTCAGGGCTTGCTCAGCACCCCTGGACCAGGCACTATGGCAGGTGCCACGGCTTGGAGGTAGCCAGTCAAAGCTGCCATGGGAATTCATGCCTAGTGTGGGAGAAAGAAAGGCAAATGAACTCCACACAGGGCCAAACGCCATGAAGACACAGGGGTGGGAGCTGGCAGGTGCTAGGGCTGGGGACACAGAACCCCGTCCACCAGGTGCCAATACGGAGGCTGAGTCCAAGGAGTAGGTGTGAGACCGGGCCCACACATGGGGCTTGCCAGCCATGGGAAGGCGTTGGGCTTTCTTCTAGTTTGCTAGCTGCCAGAATGCAATACACCAGAAATGGAACAGCTTTTTAAAAGTGGAATTTAATAAGTTGCTATTTTACAGTTCTAAGGCTGTGAAATTATCCAAATTAAAGCAAGTTTCTAGAAATGTCCAATCTAAGGCACCCAGAGAAAGATACCTTGGTTCAAGAAGGCTGATGACATTCAGGGTTTCTCTCTCAGCTGGAAGGGCACATGGCAAACACAGCGTCCTCTGCTAGCTTTCTCTCCTGGCCTCCTGCCTCACGAAGCTCCCCAGGAGGTGTTTTCCCTCTTCCTCTCCAAAGGTTGCTGGCTGGTGGACTCTGTGGTTCTCTTGTCCTTCTGTCATCGTTCTGAGGCTCTCTCCTCGTTCTCAAAGGAATTCTCTCCAAAATATCTCCTTTTTTATAGGATTCCAGTGAACTAATCAAGACCCATGTAGAATGGGCAGAGACACATCTCCATCTAATCAAGGTTAATACCCACAACTGATCGAGTCACATCTCCACGGAGATAACCTAATCAAGTTTTCAACCTATAGTGCTGAATAGGGATTAGAAGTAACCATTGCTCTCACAAGATTGATTAGAATTAAAACATGGCTTTTCCAGTTACATAAATACTTTCAAACTGGCACAGGTTTATTCCTCACGACCTGGGAAGGGATGGTGGGCCCTCCTGTGAGGAACACAGTGCCCCGTGGTCTGCTGAGGATCAGGGATCAGAGCCCCAAAGTGATCTGCAAGAGTGGGTTGCTGTATCTGCTCTGTTTTGTCATTTCTCAGTCAAGGATGTCACCCAAGACCACATACCAGGAAAGGCAGCAGCAACTGGGGAGGCTCTCTGAGCCCAGCTGCTCCCTGTGCTAGACTGTGCCTCACTGCCATGCATGAGGGGTGACCAAGCCCAGGGCACTGGCACCAAAGTGGGAGCCGCTGGCAGGGTCCCTGGGGTCAGCGAAGAGCCTCCAGGGCTACAGTGACCCACTTCCCGACCTCTCAGCTCAGCAGGAAGCGGACATAGCTCATGTTTCAGATACACCAGCTGAAACCAAAGCAACCTGCAGCCTGAAAAACAAGTATTTATTGAAAGGGAAATTGTTCAGGTAAGAAAGAAAGCAGATGGCCTGGTTGACTGCCCAAAAAGCCAGGCACAGGGGTGATTTGCTGCTTTCATCAGGAAATACCGTGTTGACATGCTGTATCATTTTCCTCATATTCAACCAGCTGAAGCTCTGAAACATAAACCACCCTCCTTCCAAAGTATTTCAGTCATCTCCCAAGGCTTTAATGCCAACGGCTCCCACGAGCAGAGGCCACCACAGTCCAAAGGATTCTGTCTCACTCCAACATTGCAGGAAAGGGAAGCCAGGAGCACAAATAGCTACCAGCTAGGACTTTAAGGTCAGCTGAATTATTTTTCAGAAATAAGAGAAAATAAAGACATTTTTGGGCACAGAAGGAGCCTACCACAGACGGCACTGGCCTAACTGCTGAGAAACGCCCTCTGTGGGCGGGACCGGCGATGGGAGCCCACGCTCCTGTCTTCACAATGGACAAACGAGAGTAGAGAAGGTCCCATGAGGGCCCAAGGGGGCACGTCCTTCCCTGATCCAAAAAGAGACCTGAAAACTGAGCAATTACTCTCAATTAGGAAAACTCAGAGTTAATAATTTGTGATAACATTTTAAGGGGAATTGTTAAAATAACCAAACAGCATAGGAAAAAAAGGACAAATGCAGAAATTCTATTTATCCAACAGAAAGCATGAAAGAAAAAGGAGACAAAAGCTGGGTGGACGGAAAATAAAAGAGCATCCAACTGCACACGTCCCACATATGCATCGGTGACACTCACTCCTCAACAGGCAGCAGTTGGTCAGGCAATGGTGGTTCCACAGCTGTACCCGAGACCCTGGCTGTCCGAGCCCTGGGCCCATGCAAGCGGGTGCTGGGCAGTCGGGGCAGGGGCTCCCACAGCCTCCGAGGACCGCGGCACATCCAGCTTCTGTAAAGACTCGCAGCACTGTCAAAGCACAGGGTCACTAACAGCACAAGATCCAAAACCTAATCTAAGAGTCTCAAAGCAGCGGCGTAAACAACATTCTTCAGAAAAGAGAAAGCAAACAAAGGAGGAATTATTGCCTAAGAAAGTGGGGCCCGCCCACGGCCCCGGCCCCTCCTCCTGGGCACATAGCAGGCCCTAACCAAAGGGAGACCCCAGGAAGGAGCTCAAGGCCAGCACTGGGGCACGGTCCTGAGCCTTGCGGGTCTGTGGCACTCCTCAGCCTGCCATGTGGTGACTGCACACTAGCATGTACACATGTGTGCACAGGACAGAGCACAGACCATCTTCGATAGGACCTATTTACACTTTCAGGGAACAAGAGCCAAGTTAGGGGGTCCTGGGAAAGCCCAGAAGGAACAGATAGGGAGGGACAAAGTGGGAACCCTGTAAAAGGGAGTGTCCAAAAGGCCAGGGAGAAGCGGCCACAAGGGAGGCTGTGGGGTAGTATGGGCGAGCCAAGGTGTACAAGGTACAGGGAGGGCAGGCCAGCCCAGGAGCTGGCAGGGCCACGGAGTGGGGAAGCACCCCTGGAGGCCCAGCAGAGTAGGGAAAGCAGGAGACAAGACGTCCTGCTGGTGTAGGGACGGCACACAGACCTAGTGCCCACAGGATGGGGGGTCAACGGGCAGAGAAGGAAACCTGGGCGGGACCTGTGAGGGGGCATGTCAGGGTACTCAGGAGGCGGTGCTGCTGAGAGGCAGGGGTAGAGGAGGGTGAGAAGTTCCCTGGCTCACTCATGGAGGCAGGAAGCCCATTTTCAAGATTTGCCGCCTCAAAGAAGGGTCCTCTGCCCTGGCCCTGTGGGCCCCTATGTGCCCCTGGAATGGGGCAGCGTTTCGTGGTGGGAGCCATCCAGTACCGGAAGACATCAAACCCACTCGATGCCAGGAGCCCCCTGTTGTGACGACCAGACATTTCTCTAGATGTTGCCTAGGGTCTCCAGGGCCAGAACCCCCAGCCAGGAACTACCCCCGAAAGGAAGTCACGTCTTCTAGCCTCTGACTGAAAAAGACATGAACTGTGCATCTTTTCCACACCAAGGAAAAGAAAAACAAAGCAACCATCTACATCTGACTTGAAGAATACAGTGGCAACAGGCAGGAGAGAGTATATCACAAGGAGGTCCCAGAGAAGGCAGTGCCACCTACACTGAAGCCACAAAGGAAACTTTGCAGGGCATCCCCAAATTTCTGGTGACGTGTTAGAGCCCACTTCCATGACACCTGGGAGGGGATGGCCTGTGGATGGAGGCCCCACAGAGCTCCAAAGGCCTCCCGCGACCTGGAAGGGTGCACCATGGACAGAGGACCAAGCCCCACTCCCCGGGATTAGGCGAGAAGGTGGTCCCATGCTATCACAGCAACCCTTGACTTCCAGGAGATCTCTGTTTGAGGGCTTATTTCTGCTGAGCCTTCGACAAAATCCACTGCTGGAAATAACAGCACCTTCCTGTTCGGCCAGACTCTGCTGAAACATGCAGGGAGAAATAAGAGCCACCAGTGGCCGAAAGCCACCAGAGTATCACAGGACAAGCCACAGGCCTGCTGTGTGAATCCTGCCAGCGGGCCAATGTGGGGACCAGCTTGCCATGTTCAGGAGGAGCAGGGGCATCCTGTCAATCAGACAGGCACACAGCCCAGGCAAGAAAGGCTGGGCCCACAGAGGGCAGCCCCTGGTCGTATGACAACCTAGAGGAAACAAGGCACCAGGCCAGTTTGACTCATAGGGCTCTGGCCACAGCTGATCTTGAGTCTGCTCTCACAGCCCTGAGTAAAGCAGGAAGAGGGAGAGAAGGCCTTGGACTGGCCCAAAGGGAAAGTCCCCTCAGAGATATCCCCTAAAGCTGAGACCTCAAAAGATATAAGGGAAACTGGAAAGAAAACCTCCCCTCAACCTACGCTCCCCATTGAGGGTCACCAGAGAAGCTGCCACCCAGAGCCCTCCCCAGCCCCTCTTAAGGCCCTGAGGGCAGTGCGGGGTGTAGGACTGGCATGGAAGTGACCAGAAAAGAACATTGTTAAGACTTCTGAATTGTTTGGAGGGAGATAAAAAGTTCATTAAATTTAGACTTTGGTAACTGAATTCTGCATGTTAAAATATCCAGAGCAATTCTATAAAGGCTGAGTGAAAAAATTCTAATCTAGCAGAGGAGAAAATAATCAATCCAAAAGAAATCAAGAAAGTATAGAGAAAAAAGAGCCTTTCACCCCAAGAAAAACGACATAGAGAACAAAGTAAGATGGTAGAAATAAATTCAAATATAATTGCAATAAGTGTAAATGGACCAGATGGTCTTGTTAAAACAAAGATTGTCAGACCAGATTTTTTTAAATCCAGATATAATTTTTTTATAAGAGATAAAACTAAAATATAAGAATAGAAAATTCTGAAAGTCAAGAATGGAAAGAGAGACACTGACTCTGGAGGAAGCCGGCACAGCAGCATCCGTTCTGGGCAGAAGCAGCTTCAGGAACAGACGCTCTTCCCAGAGAGCTCACAGGCATGGCCACACTGAGTGCTGCCTGGCCTCAAACACAGAAGGCAGAGATAGACTGAGCTCCAGGGGTCAAGGGGAAAAGACCACTGTGGTGGGAGAGCTTCCGCGTGTGTAAGATAAAGAAGATGAAAGCAGCAAACAAGCTTCAGCTCATGGGCAAATACAGAAAACACTGCACCCAGGATGAAGAAAACACTCCTTCTTTTCAAACACCCATGGAACATTTTTGAAAACTGACGCACACCAGGGCACAAAGCAAGTTCTCAAGAAATGTCAAAGGCCTGGCACCATTCAGCCACGTCCTCTGACCACAGCTCAACTGTATCAGAAATCAGGGCAAAAAGAGTGAACCGGGCAGATGAGGAGTTGGCGAACCAACACGATGTCCAATACCCCAAAGTTGTCATCTGCTGCCATGAAAACAGCATGCCAATGCCGGAGACCGGGGTTCATTTCCTGGTGCCTGCCCGTGCAAAAAAAAAAAACAAAAACAAAAACTACATATACTACATATGAAAAATATGTAAAACTTTATCAATAAAGATAAATCTCATACATCCACTTAGATATGTTAATAAATAAAACATTCCCAGAACCCTGAAAGTCCCCTGTGCCTGGTCCTCCACAATCACCTTCCTCTCTATGCTGCACTTCCTACCACCAGAGATAAATACTACCTTGGATTTTGGGTTCTTTCCCAGTTTTTCGTATAGTTTCAACATATAGTGTATGTATCACTAAACAATATTTTCAGTTTTGCTTTTTTTTTTTTAATTTCATGCCAGTGGGATCACTCTGTAGTCGTCTGTGATTTATTTTAATTACTCAACAATATGCCTTGAGATTCATCCATCTTGAAGTAAGTAGCTGTGGTTCAGTTTTAATGCTATATAATATTCTGCTATATGTATGCACGAATACCACGATTTATTTAACCTTTCTACTCCTGATGGAAATTTGGATTGTTTCCAGTATTTTGCTCCTGTGAACAGTGCTGTTATAAGCATTATTATTTTTTTTTTTGCATGGGCAGGCACCGGGAAACGAACCTGGGTCTCCGGCATGGCAGGGGAGAGTTCTGCCTGCTGAGCCACTGTGGCCCGCCCTGTTATAAGCATTCTTATATGTGTCTTTCAATGGGTAAGTAGGGAGAGTATTTTATGAGTATATCCTTAATAGCGGAATTGCTTGGGTCATAGAATACATGTATTTTCTGCTTCACTGGAAAATGTCAAAAAGCTTGTCCCGGGAGTACACCTGCCTATCAGTAATGAAAGGAAATTCCTGTTGCCCTACATAGTCATTAAAACATAGTTTTAACTGAATTTGAAACTTTTGCCAATCTGGAATTTTTGAAAGGATATCACATTGTACTTTGAATATGCATTTCTTTCATTATGACTGAGGTTGAACATCTTAGCATATGGGACATTTATATTTTTGTTTTTGTACACTTTTATGGCTTTTATCCCTTTTTCTATTGGATTGTCTTATATCATCCTTTGTGGAAATTATATATTACAAATATCTTCTCCAAGTAAAAAAAAAAAAAAAAAAAATCCCCCAAAAAAAGAAAATGTACAACTTGTGCTCCAAAGACATCCGCATATTCACAAGGCAGATAGATAAAGCAGCCTCGGGCCTTCCAGCTAAGAAATAATGCAATGAGGAACCAAGAAAGCACCCAGGAGATTATGTGCTGCAGACAAGCTGGAAACCTTTGCTGTAGATCCTACAGCCTCCGCCTCCCACACTGACCTGCTGACCCCATAGCTGCCAGGTCAGAGGAAGCCCACATACAACCCTGCCACACAGGGCTCCAAAGAGAAGCCATTTTCTAGTTATTTCCCAAAAAATCCAAGAACCATAAGTCTTTCCAATAAACCAAACCAATTTTGCATTGGCTCAGCACACAGCCTAGCAAAAACAGCAAAGGAAATTAAATGTTAAACTTACCATTGTCAACAATAAACTACCTTCAGTGACTCCATTAAGCTGACCATTACAAGGTAACATTGTATTAAATATACAGTGTTATAACATTCCTTCGGTTCCAGACCAAGCAGTAATCACCCAATAAACAATTTCACACTAACAGAAGAAGAAAAGACAAGTAAGCATGGACCTCACAATTTACTTAGGCTTCAGAGTAAGGCTAGAGACTTAGGGTTGTTTCTCCCATTTAATCATTTCCTGCATCTTTTTCAAAACACCAATGAAGACTCACATGCCCGCCTGGTGGTTCCTCAGGAAGCTAAGTATAGACTTGCTATATGATCCAGCAATCCCATTGCTAGGTGTCTACTCAGAGGACATGAGGGCAAGGACGCAAATGGACATTTGCACACCAGTGTTTACAACAGCATTTTTATAAATGCCAAGAGATGGAAACAGCCCAAATATCCATCAACAGAGGACTGGCTAAACAAGCTGTGGTATATACATTCGATGGAATATTATGCAGCTGTAAGACAAAACAGTCATGAAGCATGTAACAACATGGATGGACCTTGAGGACATTATGCTGAGTGAAATAAGGCAGAAACAAAAGGACAAATAATGTATGGTTTCATTAATATGAACTAACATTAATGAATGAACTTGGAGAATTGAAGTTAAGAACACAGGTTATCAGGAGACAGAAACAGAGTAGAGATTAGGCAACTAGTGCGAAAGGAATACAGACTGCACAACAGGACTATTGTAAAAATTCAGAAATGGATGGCACAATACTACCTGATTGTAGCCATTGTACCTGATTGTAATATTATAATGGATGGCACAATACTACCTGATTGTAGCACAATACTACCTGATTGTAATATTATAAGTACATTGAATGAGGCTGAATGTGAGTATCATAGAGAAAGAAGGGCTAGGGGGCACATATGAAACCAGAGGAAAGATAGAGGATAAAGACTGAGGCAGTATAATTTAGGAGTGCCTAGAGTGCACAATGATGGTGATTAAATGTTCAAACTAAAAACTGTTTTTTTCATGAGGAAGAACAAATGAATGCCAAACATTGCAGGGTGTTGAAAATAGATGGTATATGGGAAAAAATACAATCAACTTGTAAGCTAGGGTCTATAATCAACGGTAACACTGTAATACACTTCCACTGAATGTTAACAAAGGCATTATGTCAAAACCAAACGTCAACAGGTGGGGGGATTGGGAAAGGGGTATGGGTTCTTTTTGGAAGAACAGAAAATGTCTTCAGATAAAGTATAGCAGTGAAGGCATGTCTATACACTTAGGTTGAATTGTATGATGTGTAAATAAAACTGTTTAAAAATGAACTGAGAGAAACAAGTAGTGGAGAAAATGTGGAGAAAGAGATGTACCTATTCACTGTTGGTAGGAAAATAAGACTTGCAACCCCTTGGAGGGCAGTGTGGTGGTTCCACAGGAGGCTAGGGGTGGGTTTCTCATGTGATCCTGAAACCCTGTTGCTCAGTATATACCTGGAGGAACTGAGTGTGGGGACAGGAACAGTGGCCTAAGGGTACAAGAAATGAAGAATGGAAGGGGTAACATGATGTATACATACAATGGACTACTGAGTAGAAGCAAGAAGGAATGAAATTGTGAGGCTTGCAACTAGGTGAATGAACCTTAAGAGCTGTATGTTGGGCGGTGGGACGGTGGCTCAGCTTTAGAATTCTCGCCTCCAAGCTGGAGACCTGGGTTCAATTCCCGGTGCCTGCCCATGCAAAAAACAAAACAAAACAAAAAAAAAGAGCTGTATGTTGAATGAAAAGTCAGGAACAAAAAGACAAATATTATATCATGTCTCAATAAAAATTTTGGTGAACTACAGTTGAGAGTTACCAGTTGGGGGTCCTAGATCGTAAGCTCTTAAAACAGTCACGGATATTCCAGAGGTGTTAAGTGTTAATTCCAAATTCTGAGATACTGAACTGTTCGTATATAACATGGTCTTTCCCAGAAACTTGGGGTATTTATGTGACCCCTGAGACTCAGAGTTAGAGCTCTGAGTCTATGAAAACAGTCAGCAGTACCACATACAGGAACTGTTTAAAAAGTTGAAAAAGTGATTAGACATGAAGCTGGTCTTAACAGGACTAAGGTATAGCAGAAGATTGGATAAAGGAAGATATCATCCATAATTTAAAACTTTCAACTTCTATGTGACACTAAAGGGAGAGATGCTTATTTGGTGCAAAATTTATATTTTGGGTAGTGCATCTCCTAATGTAACTTGGATGATCAGCTTATTTGAACACCATAAGTACATGGAATCTTGAATAGGGCATGAGATTTTGTTGGTTTGTCCAGGTTAATGTGAGGCCCGGATAAATCCCAGAGTGACTTGGGAAGTGAATAAATAAGTACTTGCAAGGTTCTCTAGAGAAAACAGGGAGAAAAGAGGAAATATTAAACTTCCTATTTGGGAATTCCTGACAATCTTGCAAGCAATTGGGACAAACAATTCAACAGGCTGAGACCTTGATCTTGAGGTTGGCCGCTCCAAAATTTATACTTTGTATAGTAGAAGCTAAGCCTACTTATAATTAAGCCTAAGAGTCAATTACAGAACCTCTTTTGCTGCTCAGAATTGGTCCCTCTGTCTAAACCAATTCAGCAAATAACTCATTGCTCTCCCCACTACATGGGACATGACTCCCAGGGGTATAAATTTCCCTGAGAACTTAGGACAAGACTCCAGGGATAAGTTGGGACAGAGCATCATGGGACTGAAAAAGCCTTCTTGAACAAAAGGGGAAGAGAGAAATGTAACGAAATCAAGTTTCAGTGGCTGAGAGATTTCAGAGTTGAGAGGTTACCCTGGAGGTTATTCTTACCCATTATATAGACATTCCTTTTTAGTTTGTGGTGTATTGGAGCAACTGGAGGAAATACCTGAAACTGCTGAGCTGTGTTCCAGTAGCCTAGATTCTTTAAGACGATTGTATAAAGATATAACTTTTATATTGTGACTATGTGATTATGAATACCTTGTGTCTGATGCTCCTTTTATCCAGGATATAGACAGATAAGTAATAACAGGGGGAGCAAAGGTTAAAATAAACTGGGTAGATGGAAATACTAGTAGTCATTGAGAGGGAGGGGTAAGGGGTATGGTATGTATTAGATTTTTCTTTCTTCTTTTTATTTCTTTTTTTGGACTGATGCGAATGTTCTAAAAAATGATCATGGTGATGAATACACAGCTATATGATATTGTGAGCCTCTGATCATACACCACATATGGCATGTAAGTGAAGATTTGTCAGTAAAAATATTTTTTAAAAAGTTCATAGAACTGTACACTTTAAAAGAGTGTATTTCACTGAATGTAAGTTATGTTTCAATAAACATGACTAAGAAGCCCTGACAGCCTCTGGCATGCTCTGGCTTCAGGGCCCCAACAGTGCAGGAGCATTTCATGATGCAAGCCTTGGGAAGAAGGTTCCCCTCAGGGGCATCAGGGGACCCTGGGCTTTCTTCAAGGCAGTGAGGAGCTGGCGGGTCCATCTTGGGGGTGTCGGGGGTGCTGGTGTCAGGGGAAGAGGGCCCACCTAGGGGGTGTTGAGGGGTATCAGGGGCGGAGGGCCCACCTTGGGGCCACGGTGAGGGTACAAAGAGGGCTGGCTCCCTGCAGCTCCGCACTTTCTGTGTAAGGTATGAACAAAATGTGTTTTTCATACCCCACTAAGGTGGTATTCTGCTTTCCTGGCTTGCCAAGTCCATCTCTGCTTCTCTTGACACTTTCCTACCTCCGAAGTGCTGATGCTGTTTTTTCTTCATCCTCCCAATGTCCCCTCTTACACACATCCTGGTGAGTTTTTCTTTTTAAACAATTTATAAGGTATAATTTTTAATGGATCCACAGAGTTGTGCAACCATTACCACTAACCCACTTTAGAACCTCATCATCACCACAGAGATCTATCCTGGGTGTCCCTCTGCGGTCACTCCTCTTTCCCACCCCCAGACCAGGCGCGCCCATTTCTGTCTCTAGCGTTGTCTTTTCCAGACATTTCATATATATGAAATAACATGACCTGTGATCTTTATGATCAACTTTTCTCATCAGTGTTTCTGAGGTTCACCCATATGCTGTAGGATGGATGTAGTGCTTTGTTACTTTTCATTGCTGAGCCACATTTTTGTTCATACCTTCCCCAGTCGAAGGACATCTGAACTGTGTGCACATTTTAGCAATTATCAATAGTGCTATGAACATATGCATAGACTTTCTGTGGACATGTTTTCATTTCTTTTAAGTACACTTGCTGGGTCATGGGATAAATTTATGTTTACCTTTCTAAAAAACTGCCAAACTACTTTCCAAAGTGGCTGCACCATTCTACATTCTCATCAGCAGCATGCAAGTGTTTCAGTTTCTCCATGTTCTTACCAACCCTTGGTATCATCTCTCCTTTCAACATACTCATTCTCATGGGTGTAAAGTGGCATCTCACTGTGGTTTTGATTTGCATTTCCCTAAGGACTAAGGATGCTGAGTAGCTATTTCAAGGGTTTATGGGTTATTCATATATTGATGAAACGTCTATGCAAATCTTTTGCCTGTTTTTAATTGGCTTATTTTTCTTTTTGTTATTAAGTTGCAAAAGTTCTTTTTAAAATCAAGATACAAGTTTTTTAGCAGATATGTGATTTGCAAATATTTTCTCCCAGTCTGTGACTTGTCTTCTCATTTTGATATCAGTGTCTTTTTAAAAATTTTTTATTAATACAACCAATCAACATGCAAACATGAACATTCTTAACATTCCATACTTGGTGTGCAATCAATGGCTCACAATACCATCACATAATTGTATTTTCATCACCATGATCATTTCTCAGAACATTTCTCACTCCAGAAAAAGAAATAAACAGAAAAAACTCATACATACCATACCCCTTACCCCTCCCTCTCATTGACCACTAGTATTTCCATCTTTCCAATTTATTTTAACATTTGTTACCCTTATGATATATATTTTTTAATTTTTATAAATAAAATAAATCAAATAGTTGTATATTCATCATCATGATCAGTTCTTAGAACATTTGCATCAATTTAGAAATAGAAATAAAAAGAAAACAGAAAAAAAATTCATACATACCATACCCCTTACCCTTCTCTTTCATTGATCACTAGCATTTCAATCTACCAAAGTTATTTTAACATTTGTACCCCCTATTACGTATTTTTAATCCACATGTTTTACTCATCTGTCCGTAAGGTAGATAAAAGAAGCATCAGACACAAGGTTTTCACAATCACACAGCCACATTGTGAAAGCTGTATTATTATACAATCATCTTCAAGAAACATGGCTACTGGAACACAGCTCTACATTTTCAGGCAGTTTCCTCCAGCCTCTCTGTTACACCTTAACTAAAAAGGTAATATCTATTTAATGCGTAAGAATAACCTCTAGGGTAACCTCTCGACTCTGTTTGGAATCTCTGTCATTGACACTTCATCTTGTCTCATTTCTCTCTTCCCCTTTCGGTCTAGAAGGTTTTCTCAATCCCTTAATGCTGAGTCCAGGCTCATTCTAGGATTTCTGTCCCACATTGCCAGGAAGGTCCACACTGCTGGGAGTCATGTCCCACACAGAAAGGGAGAGGGCAGTGAGTTTGCTTGTCCTATTGACTGAGAGAGAGAGGTCACATCTGAGCAACAGAAGAGGTTCCCTTGGGGGGTTACTCTTAGGCCTAATTTTAAGTAGGCTTCGCCTATCCTTTGTGGGGTTAAGTTTCATATGAACAAACCTCAAGATTGGGGGGCTCAGCCTATTGATTTGGTTGTCCTCAATGCCTGTGAGAATATGAGGCCTTCTCCAAATGGGGAAGTTGAATTTTCCTCCTTTCTCAACATTCCCCCAAGGGGACTTTGCAAATACTTTTTTATTAACTGTTCATATCATTCTGGGATTTATCGGGGCATTATTCTGGACAAACCTACAAAATCTCATGCCCTACTCAAGGTTCCATGTATTTATGGTGTTCAATTAAACTGTCCATATAAGTTACATCAGGAGATGCACTAGTCAAAATATAAATTTTGTAACAAATTAACATTTTTTGCTTTAGCCTCACATATAAGTTAAAGGTTTAAAATATGAATACCATCTATTTTCAACATCCTGCAGTACTGACATTCCTTTGTTCTTCCTCCTGAAAATACATTTTTTAATTTGTAAATTTAGTCACTATTGCTGTACACTCTAGGCATTCCCAGATTATACCATCTCAGTCTTTACTGTCTATCTTCTGATTTAATTTGTGCCCCCAGCCCTCTTTCCTCTATCATTCTCACATTCAGCTTCATTCAATGTACTAACATTACTGTACTCAGTTATGTAGTATTGTGCTATCCATTTTTGAATTTTTAAAATCAGTCCTGTTGCACAATCTGTATCCCTTCAGCTCTAATTACCCAATATCTACCCTATTTCTATTTCCTGATGGTCTCTGTCCTTTACCGAAATTCTCCAAGTTCATTCATTAATATTACTTCATATCAGTGAGACCATACAGTATCTGTCCTTCTGTTTCTGGCTACTCTCACTCAGTATAATGTCCTCAAGGTCCATCCACGTTGTTACATACTTCACAACTTTATTCTGACTTAAAAGCTGCATAATATTCCATCACATGTATAAACCACAGCTTGTTTAGCCACTCGTCTGTTGATGGACATTTGGGCTGTTTCCACCTCTTGGCAATTGTAAATAATGCTGCTATAAACGTTGGTGTACAAATGTCCATTTGTGTCCTTGCCCTTGTCCTCTGAGGAGAAACCTAGCAATGGTATTGCTAGATCATATGGCAATTACATACTTAGCTTCCTGAGGAACTGCCAAACTGTCTTCCACAGCAGTTGTACCATTTGACATTCCCAACAACGGTGGGCAAATGTGCCTCTTTCTCCATACCCTCTCATTTTCTGTTTTATCGATAATGGCCATTCTGGTGGGTGTGAGATGATATCTCATTGAGGTTTTGATTCGCATTTCCCTGGCAGGGAAGTTGGGCATCTTTTCATGTGCCTTTTAGCCATTTCTATTCCCTCTTCTCAGAAGTGTCTGTTCATGTCTTTTCCCCATTTTATTACTGGGTTGTTTGTCTTTTTGTTGTTGAGTTGAACAATCTCTTTTTATATTCTGGATACTAGACTTTTATCTGATATATCGTTTCCAAATATTGTCTTCCATTGTGTAAGCTGTCTTTTTACTTTCTTGACAAAGTTCTTTAATGCATAAAAGTGTTTCATTTTGAAGAGTTCCCATTTATCTATTTCTTTCTTCAGCGCTCGTGCTTTGGGTGTAAGATCTAGGAAACCACCTCCTATTATAAGATTTATAGGATATCTACCTAGATTATCTTCCAAAAGTTTTATGGTCTTAGATCTAACGTTTAGGTCTTCAATCCATTTTGAGTTAATTTTTGTGTAGGGTGTGAGATATGGATCCTCTTTCGTTCTTTTGCATGTGGGTATACAGTTCTCCAGGCACCATTTATTGAAGAGACTGTTCTGTCCCTGGTGAGTTGGTTTGACTGCCTTATCAAAGATCAAATGTCCATAGATGAGAGGGTCTATATCTGAACACTCTATTTAATTTCAATGGTCAGTATATCTATCTTTATGCCAGTACCATGCTGTTTTGACCACTGTAGCTTCGTAATATGCCTTAAAGTCAGATAGTGTGAGACCTCTGACTGCATTTTTTCCCTCAGGATATTTTTAGCTATTCGGGGCACCCTGCCCTTCCAGATAAATTTGATTACTGGTTTTTCTATTTCTGAAAAGTAAGTTTTTGGGATTTTAATTGGTATTGCATTGAATCTGTAAATCAATTTAGGTAGAACTGACATCTTCACTATATTTAATCTTCTTAGCCATGAACGTGGTATGCCCTTCCATTTATTCAGGTCTTCTGTGATTTCTTTTAGCAATATCTTGTAGTTTTCTTTGTATAGGTCTTTTGAATCCATTTATTCCTAAATATTTTATTCTTTTGGTTGCAACTGTACATGGATTTTTTTTCTTGATTTCCCTGCTCAGATTGCTCATTACTAGTGTATAGAAACACTACAGATTTTTGAGTGTTGATCTCGTAACCTGCCACTTTGCTGTACTCATTTATTAGCTCTAGTAGTTTTGCTGTGGATTTTTCAGGGTTTTCGACATATAGTATCATATCATCTGCAAACAGTGATAGTTTTACTTGTTCCTTTTCAATTTTGATGCATTGTATTTCTTTTTCTTGTCTAATTGCTCTGGCTAGATCTTCCAACACAATGTTGAATATCAGTGGTGATAGTGGACACTCTTGTCTTGTTCCTGATCTTAGGGGGAAAGTTTTCCATTTTTTCCCCCTTTGAGGATGATGTTAGCTGTGGGTTTTTCATATATTCCCTTTAACATGTTGAGGAAGTTTCCCTCTATTCCTATCCTTTGAAGTGTTTTCAATAGGAAAGGATGTGGAATTTTGTCAAATACCTTTTTCTGCATCAATCGAGATGATCATGTGGTTTTTCTGCTTTGATTTGTTGATATGGTATATTACATTAATTGATTTTATGTTGAGCCATCCTTGCATACCTGGGATGAATCCTACTTGGTCATGGTGTATAATTCTTTTAATGTGCTGCTGGATTCGATTTGCAAGAATTTTGTTGAGTATTTCTGCATCTACATTTATTAGAGAGATTGGTCTGTAATTTTCTTTATTGTGTATCTTTGTCTGGTTTGGTATGAGGGTGATGTTGGCTTCAAAGAATGAGTTAGGTAGCCTTCCCTCGTCTCCAATTTTTTTGAAGAGTTTGAGCAGGATTGGTACTAATTCCTTCTTGAATGTTTGGTAGAATTTACACATGAAGTCATCTGCTCCTGGACTTTTCTTTTTTGGGGAGCTTCTTAATGACTGATTCATTTTTTTTACTTGTGACTGGTTTGTTGAGGTCATCTATTTCTTCTTGAGTTAATGTTGGTTGTTCACACCTTTCTAGAAAGTTGTCCACTTCATCTACATTGTCTAGTTTATTAGCACAAAGTTGTTCATAGTATCCTCTCATTACCTCCTATATTTCTTCAGGGTCAGTGGTTATGTCTCCTCTTCCATTTCTGATTTTATTTATTTGCATCCTCTCTCTTTTTGTCAACCTTGCTAAGGGTCCATCAATCTTAATGATTTTCTCATAGAACCAACTTCTTGTTTTGTTGATTTTCTCAATTGTTTTCATGTTCTCAATTTCATTTATTTCTGCTCTTATCTTCATTATTCTTTCCTTTTGCTTGCTTTGGGGTTATTTGCTGTTCTTTCTCTAGTTCTTCCAAATGAACAGTTAATTCCTCAATTTTTGCTCTTTCTTCTTTTTCAGTATAGGCATTTAGGGCAATAAATTTCCCTCTTAGCACTGTCTTTGCTGCATCCCATAAATTTTGATATGTTGTGTTTTCATTTTCATTTGCCTCGAGATATTTACTGATTTCTCTTGTAATTTCTTCCTTGAAACACTTATTGTTTAAGAGTGTGTTGTTGAGCCTCTATATATTTGTGAATTTTCTGGCCCTCTGCCTATTATTGATTTCCAACTTTATTCCTTTATGATCTGAGAAAGTGTTTCGTATGATTTTAATCTTTTTAAATTTATTGAGACTTGCTTTGTGACCCAGCATATGGTCTATCCTTGAGAATGATCCATAAGCACTTGAGAAAAAGGTGTATCCTGCTTTTGTGGGGTGTAATGTTCTATAAATGTCTGTTAAGTCTAGCTCATTTATTGTATTATTCAAATTCTCTGTTTCTTTATTGATCCTCTGTCCAGATGTTCTGAGATCTAATCTCCAACTATTATGGTAGATGTGTCTATTTCTCTTTTCAGTGTTTCCATCATGTATTTTGGAGCACTCTGGCTTGGTGATAAATATTTATGATTGTTATGTTTCCTTGTTGAATTGTTCCTTTTATTAATACATAGTGTCCTTCTTTGCCTCTTTTAATTGTTTTACAATTGAGGTCTAATTGTTGGATATTAGTATAGCTACTCCTGCTCTTTTGTTATTGTTGTTTGCACAAAATATCTTTTCCCAACCTTTCACTTTCAACCTATGTTTATCCTTGGGTCTAAAATGCGTCTATGGTAGATGGCATATAGATGGATCCTGTTTTTAAATCCATTCTGCCAGCCTATGTCTTTTGATTGGGGAATTTAATCCATTAACATTTAGTGTTATCACTGTAGGGCAGCACTTTCTTCTACCATTTTTTCTTTTAGATTTTATATGTCATATCTAATTTTTCTTCTTTTTACCTTTACCAAATAGTCTTCATTTCTACACTCTTCTCCACACCTCTCTATACTGTCTCTTCCTATCTGTCTCTAGTGCTCCCTTTAGTATTTCTTGCAGAGCCAGTCTCTTGGTCACAAATTCTCTCAGTGATTTTTTGCCTGAAAATGTTTTAATTTCCCCCTCATTTTTGAAAGACAATTTTGCTGGCTATAGAATTCTTGGTTGGCAATTTTTCTCTTTTAGTATCTTAAATACATCATACTACTGTCTTCTTGCCTCCAGGCGAGACTACACATAGTCTTATCGAGCTTCTGTTCTATGTGATGGATTCCTTTTCTCTTGCTGCTTTCAAATTCTCTCTCTTTCTCGTTTACATATGACATTCTGAGTAGTAAGTATCTTGGAGCACATCTGTTTGGATCTGTTCTGTTTGGGGTACACTGTACTTCTTGGATCTGTAATTTTAAGTCTTTCATAAGTGTTGGGAAATTTTCAGTGATAATTTCCTCCATTAGTTTTTCTCCTCCTTTTCCCTTCTCTTCTCCTTCTGGGACACCCACACATGTATATTCATGCACTTCACGTTGTCATTCAATTCCCTAAGTCCCTGCTCATATTTTTCCATTCTTTTCCCTATATTTTCTTTTGCTTGTCAGATTTCAGATGTCCCATCCTTCAGTTCATTAATCCTATCTTCTGCCTCTTGAAATCTAATGTTGTAGGTTTCCATTGCTTTTTTCATCTCTTCTACCATGCCTTTCATTCCCATAAGTTCTGTGACTTGTTTTTTCAGACTTTCAATTTCTTCTTTTTGTTCGTCCCTTGCCTTCTTTAATCCTGTATATCCTCCCTCAATTCATTGATTTGATTTTTGATGAGGTTTTCCACGTCTGTTTGAATATCCTGAATTAGTTGTTTCAACAGGAGTTGATTTGTTAGTTTGTTCCTTTGACTGGGCCATATCTTCAATTTTCCTAGCATGATTTGTTATTTTTTGCTGGCATCTCGACATTTAATTTCCTTATTTAGTTTATTCTGGAGATTGTTTTCACTTTTTTACCTAGAATTTTCTTGCTGGATGACTTTGTTGTCTATCTGCTCTTCGACATTCAGTTCAGCTTATTCTAAACCTCTAGCTAAGGTTTTGTTTAACAGATCAGAAGTTTTCAGTTCTTGTTTTCTTGTTTCTTTCCCTGCCTATATGGTGCTTTTTTGTTTTCCCTTAGGAGGGTCTACTTAGGTATTACAGACCCCAGTCAGATTTTCTCAGGCCAAACTGGCCCCCTCACAGGAGGAAAGAGTCACTTGTGTCAGTTTTCCCTGAGGGTGAGACCCAGCAGGTTGAAAGACTTTCCTAGGAAGCCTCTAGACTCTGTATTTTTCCTATCCTGCTCTGTATGTGGCACTTGTCTGCCTGCAGGTCCCACCAGGAAAAAGTGATGCAATGCCTTTAACTTCAGTAGACTCTCCCTGCTGGGGGTGTGGTTGAGATAGAGATGTTGTAGGTTGGCTTTAATTGCTTCAGTTTTCCAGACCCTGGGGTCTCAATTCCTTGAGGGAGGGATTCCACCTGAGAGGGCCCCACCCCTCTCCTTGGAAAGGCAGAGCCTCCAGACAAGCTCTCAGACAAGCTTAATTCAGCCCTTGCCTGGGGCAGTTGGAGCCTGAGAAGCCTTGCAGTTGTATCCAAAGCACAGCCAAGCTGTAGAAGCATAGCCACAAAAAAGAAAAGAAAAAAAATTCTTTTCAGAGCAGGACCCCTGTTCCTAGGGTTTGCCAATCAAAGCTTAAGTTGGTACACTGCTGTGTGGATCTCCAGGTTCTATATACCCCCTCCTTTCCTTCAGGGCCCAGCCCCTTTCAGGTATTTTGTGCTGTCTGATCCAAAAAAAACCTGTTTTTAGTTTCCTTTTTTTGACACCCCACCCCCTCTGTGCCAGGGCAAAAATCAACAACCTAAGCTTTTACTAGAGGATCAGCTGAGCTTGGGGTCTATTTTTAGTAGTTAGAATTTGTTAATTAATTCCACAATTGGAGCTGGGTTGAGCTCAGCCCCTTGTTACTCCTAAAGTCTCTTTCCTTTCTCCTCTGGGAACCAGCCTGTGGGGGAGGGGCGCCAGCCTCCACGGCTTGGGGGACTCAGGGTTCTGGGTGGGATCGCAGCTGGTCCAGCTTGTCCAGACTTGTGTATGCTGTGTGTCTGGTCACTGATGTGGCCCAAGCAGTTGTTCTGTACTGTTCCTGGCTATTTACTAGCTACTCTGGAGGACAAACTAAATCCCACACCTCACTAAGCTGCCACCTTGGACCGGTACTTCCCAATAAGTCATATCAGTGACTTTTGAAGTACAAAAATTTCTTATTTTGGCAAAATCCAACTTACTTTTTTTTCTTTTATGCATCGTCTGTCTGGTCATGGCGAAGAACTCTTTGCCTGACCTGAGGACCTGAGGGCATGAAGATTTTTTCTCTTAGTTTTCTGTGGGAAGATTTGCAATTTTAGCTCTTCCATTTAGGTCTATGATCCATTTTGAGTTACTTTCTGCGTATGGTCTAAGCATCAAGGCCTCCATGGATGTCCACGTGTTCAGCCTCATCTGTTGGTTAAACCATTCTTTGTCTACAGAACTGCCTTGGCACCTCTGTTGAAAGTCAATTGACCAGAGATGTGAGGGTTTATTTCTGGGCTCTTAATTCTATTCCCTAAACCATAAGTCTATCCTTTTTGTCTGTACTACATTGTCTGGATTGCTGTACCTCTGCAGGTACAGTAATTCTGAAATCAGGAAGAAAAATCCTCCAGATGGGTTTTTTTCCAAGATGGTTTTGACTATTCTGAGTCCCTTGACTTTCTATATAAATTTTAGGATCAGCCTGGCAATTTATGCAAAACAACTCTGCTGGTATTTTGATAGGACTGCACTGAATCTATCCTCGTGAGCTTAAGCCTTTTTTTCAAGTATCTTTTGTGAGTTTTCAGAAGAAATTCAACTGTAAGTGAAATAAGCCAGGTGTGTTTGCTCTGCTGCCTTTACCATCACCTACTTATGATGGACATTTAGCTTGGTCCACTCTTGTACTGCTCAATCCTCAGGACAGGGCCGGGGAGGCTTCTGTGGAGACCACTGAAGCTACTACGACCTAGAAGACGTGGGCTAGCACTTAAAGGAGGGCAGATGAAGTACAGAATCGGGGAAGGGCAAGCTGTCTTTCCCTGAGGCAGAGAAAGGAGTGGTAGAAGAGTGAGGCAGGAGCCAGGGCACATCACACAGAGATACACAGGCTATTGAGAGCAATATGGATTGCATCCCAAGTACAATGGGAAGCCCCTGGATGGCTGAAAGAGAGGAGCAGCACAACACTGCAGAGGACCAAGTGCAGAGAAGCAGAAGGCCAGTTAGGATGTGGCCATAACAGCTAGCACAAGAAGATGCTGGCAGGTGGAAAGAGCAGCCATGCAAGAGACATTTCCAGGACAGATGAAGGGCTGAGGCTTCAGACTTAAGGCGCAAGGATGACCGAAGCCAAAATCAATTGAGTGCAGGCATGCTCAGAAAGGATGAAATTCCAAATGGATGCTGGCTCTCTTGAGGGAAAACGGACACGCAGAAACCTAATATTTGGTTTCACTTCCGTTTTCTAGACCACCAACTCTATGCATGCTCAAACCACTAAAATTTTGCAGTTTTACCGTTTCCTTTCAGAATCTAAAATATATTCTATGTAAAAAAGAGCCACGAAAAAAGGCAAAAGTTGCGCCACTTGACTTTTCCAATAAAGCTTCTGGAAGATGAAGAATTCAGTGAGGGTACCTGGGCTGGCCTAAATAAATCAAAATATAAGGGTGAAAAAAAGAATGCCTCAGAAGCCTAAGGGAATAGCTTAATTGGTGACATTCACTCCCCCAGAGAAGGTTTCAGCAGCGGGGAAGGGTCGGCACAGAGCACAGAAGTGGGAAGGCCAGAGTGCCAGGTCTGCAGAGGTGTTCTAGGCCACAGGGCAGGGCAGGGCAGGGCAGATTCTCAAGCTTTCACCAGCATCCTTCCAGGCTAACCAAAAAGCCATCTGCTGCATGACTGACCCCTGGGGCCTTGCTCTCAGGTCAACCTCGACAGCTGACACTGGAGCACTGCAGTTGCTGGAAGAAAATGTCTTTCCTCACATGTTTATAGACTACGATCTGATGCATACTTTTGTTGTGTGAAGTTCTATTTGGGCGAGTGTGTCACCAGCTGTTTTCAAATGCAGCTGCTTCTGGAAGGCTGCCTGCAAGGGATCAGAGCAAGCTGCAACACTCCAGATGGCAGCTCCACAGGCAAGGGCCTTATAGACAGGACACTGTTCCTTTCTTAACCAAAGAGAATTGACACATTTGTCTGGGAGTGACAAACTTAACTCAAACGGGAACCTATGAGTGATCTAATATGGGGTGTTGGGGAAAAGTCAGCACTTTCAGCCAGTTTTGCACAAGCCTGCTCAAGGGGCAGTTCGGCTGTCATCCTCTGCACAGAGCAGGGCCTGCCTGAAAGCATCGTTCAGGACATTTCTGCAGATGCTAAAATAATAAGGTCCAGGTTCTTAGCTTCTGACAATGAAAGCCAATGAAGAAAATGTGCCAAGTGAGGAAGAGGAAGTGTTGTCAGAGAGGCCCCCACCTGACTGTCCTTACAGAGTGCATGCAGGGTTGTGCACATGGGACACACGCAGACACACATGACAACCATGGGCTCGCTGCCTCCCCTGTTTCACTGAGGTAACCTCAGAAGACACCTGTTTATAAAAATCATGAGTCTCTACCCCCAAATCCCTGACCACAGGCTCCTGAGGTGGGTTAGTGTCTTCATTGCTAACCTGCTCTCGCGTTTGGGAAACTGTACCTCACACCACCTCTCTACCAAACAGCTTAAGCAAGACAAATGGCTGGACAATCCAGCTTTGGAGGAGAAAAAACCTGGATTCAAACATAGCACCAGCTAAATGCAGTGGACATATCCTCTTAGAAAGTGGGGTCCCCATACCCCGCCTGTTCAGAGGCTGTTGAGGGTGGAACGGCACCGAGCCAGCACCAGGAGCCCAGCCTGTGTCCTGGGATCCCCATCCCTGCCCCCACTCACCGAGGCAGGATAGCCCCAGAAGATGTTTTCTCAGGCAGGCCCTTTGTGTTCTGCCCCAGTTCATGGAGAATGCACAGCAGCCCTGGGTGGCCCAGCCTGAGTGAAGGCAGAGCTAGAGCGGAAATGAGGGAACAAGCACTGATATTTTCCTAACTCCTTGGCACATTTCTCAAAAACCTATATAGAAGCAACAGAAATGCTAACAAAGAGAAAAGAAGGGAAGATAATACTTTATCAATCAAGACCCATTTGACTCCCTTGGCCAGTAGAAGACTTCACAGAGGCCACCCAGAAACTGCATCAGTGGCCTTCAGCCTGAGGCAAATGCTTAGACACCCCACCCATTTGAATATTGGATTAGTAGTTTATCTGGTTATCAAAGAATGGCTTATTTGGGATGATGTAATGACTGCCAGGGTTCAATCACTTTTGGAAGTGTTTGCTCATAGAGTAATTCAAAATCCAAAGCATTTAAGGTGTATTCTTTCTAAAAGAGCACATCTGAAATGTGTGGATTTCCTGCGGTGACCTGTGGCAAGGGCAGCCACTACCCCTGCTGCCACCACTAGGCACCTGAGGCCTCCTCAATCATACTTTGTCAATAAGCAAAATAGGGCAATGGCTTCATGCAGACTGTGAAAGACCTCACCTGAAGAGGCTGTATCAATCAGTCTTTGGTAGGTTGTGCCATAGCAATGAAAAACTCCAGGTCCCAGAGGCTTAAAACAATGGATTACTTCCTGCTCATATACGTTTTGGCTGCAAGCCAGCTCTATTCTGCTCTGCTCCAGGTATCTGTTTAGTCCAAGACACAGGCTAAGCTCTCAGGACGGCATGTTCTCATGAACACATGAGCTCCTGCTCCAGCTGGCATACTGTTGCTTCCACCCACATTCCATCAGAAACCACATGGCCAAGCTGCTGCCATTGGGGTAGAGGCATATACTCTTCAGAAGGCAATAGAATTCATACAACAAAGGTGTATGAGTTC
Source organism: Myrmecophaga tridactyla (assembly GCA_004026745.1). NCBI lineage: Eukaryota > Metazoa > Chordata > Mammalia > Pilosa > Myrmecophagidae > Myrmecophaga > Myrmecophaga tridactyla. The sequence goes on along the minus strand of PVIY010029676.1, from coordinate 5,444 downwards.
TTTTTCGGGAAGGAGAAAGGAAAAATTGGGGGATAGGCCTTCTCAGCTTTACAACCAAAATCCAAACATTGAGCCAGAATCCTGGCAAGGAGGGAAACTCATTGAACTGAGCCCAACCTTCTGGCCACTTTTCCCTGACAGTATCAGCAGTCTGTAAGCTGAGCCTTGCTTAAGCAAGCGTCTGAGGAGCTGAGCAGAAGCAGAGTACACCCATCATCATTAAGCAGAGCCTGTGGCAGGCTCTGAGGGCTGGCGAACAAGTGGAGCTCAGGCAGCCAGGACTTAGGTAGCCAAGATGAGGACTTTGAAATAACTGTGACTAATGAGTTTAAAAATATAGATGGTGTTCTAGTTTACCAAGGCTGCCAGAATGCAACATACAGAGACAGACTGGCTTTTAATGAAAGGGGATTTATTTAGTTAGAAGCGTATAGTTCTTCAGAGGAAAGGCAGCTAACTTTCAACTGAGGTTCTTTTTTACATGGGAAGGCACAGGATGGTCTCTGCTGGCCTTCTCTCCAGGCCTCTGGGTTCCAACAACTTTCCCCGGGGTGATTCCTTTCTGCATCTCCAAAGGCCTGGGCTGAGCTGCGAGTGCTGAGATGAGCTATGCTAAGTTGGGCTCTCTCATTTAAGCATCCAGTCAATTAAATCAAACATCATTCATTGCAGTAGGCATGCCTCCTAGCCGACTGTAGATGTAATCAGCGACAGATGAGCTTCACATGCCATTGGCTCATGTCCACAACAATAGAATGAGGCACCTTCACCTGGCTAAGTTGACATCTGACCCCAACTACCACAGATGGCAAAATTATGAATTTCTCCAAAGAACAGGAATATAAACAACACAAATTGAAGACCTGAAAAAATGCAAACATTAACATTAGGAACTTAATAGATTTACAGTAGATGGACATTGTGAAGATAAAAGAAGAGAAAGCAGACTGCTCCAAACAGAAGCACGAGAGGGAAAAGAGGCAGACATAAAGTGGACACTTCATGAGACATGTGGGCCATGCTGAGAAGGTCTACCCTGCACACCATCAGTCCTGTAATGGGGAGAGTGACAGGTGCTGGAGCAGTGTTTGAAAAATCATGGCCAACAACTTTTCCAAGCTAACAACTGACATCAAGCCACAGATTCAGGAATCACTATGAACCCCATGGAGAATAAAAACATAAAAGCCACACCCAGGAATATTATGGGAAGCAGCTGAAAACCAAATGCAAAGAGAAAATCTTAAAAAAAGCCAGAAAAAAAAAGACCCAAAATAGTACATCAGGGAGCCTGTCAAACTCAAATAATGCAAAGAACTCTCCCGAAACCACAAATATAACAAGTAACTAGCAGATTTATGTTATGATTGTTGTACATACTATAGTTTAGCTAAGCTTTCTAATTTCCTATTTAAAAGGTGGCCAGTTATTCCAGGAAGATGCCAAGTACTCCCAGCTTCTTCCAGAAACCCACCCTATCTTCACTGTCTCCCCAGCCATCCAGCTATCTTTCCATCTTCCTTTCATTTCTCCTAACATATGCTTTCTCAACAAAACCCTAAATTTCCTTTCTCTCTTCCCATATGTACTGTACCAAAACAAAACTGCTAAAATACCCAGCTAATTTTAGTGGGGGACTAGAAATAATAGTAAGAAAGGGGAGGGAAAACCAAAAAGAAAGGAGGGGGAAACATACAAGTAACAGATTCACTAGGTTGGTTTCCTTTTTGCTGATTGGATGGAGGAGAGGAGGAGAGTACAGAAGGGATAAGAAAGGTGACAAGGGGAAGAGCATATGAAACCTATAGGATTCTGTGTGCCAGTCCCAAGCTCCTGTTATCCCTATACAGTGCAGGTGACAGGAAGGCTCCCAACATAGCAGGAATGGATGACCATCTCAGAGGACTTGCCGAATAAATTATAAAAACAGATATACATCATTGTTAAGTACATTTTTTCTTCTGTAGTAGTATAAATTATGCATAATACCTGCTGGCTTTTTGTATCTTTCTTTTAAATCAAACTATCCATGCACACAGCTTAAAAGACAAAGGTGACCCCTAAACCTGGTGCACTGCTGGCATCCTCCCTTTGATGTCACAGGTTGGATCCCCTACTCCCATATCCCCTGGCTTAGATCTCTTGGTTTAATGCCTTGTTTTGCTGAAAAAGATTTTCAGTCACTTCCAGGGAGGTAAGTTTTGAGGCCTTTGATAATTTCAATGGGTATAGAATACCACATAAGAAATCACTTTCCATCAGAATCTTGATGTAATTGTTCATGAACCTCTAAATTCTAGCACTTCTATTAAGAACTCCAAAGTCATTCTGACTCTTCATCCTTGGATGGGATCTGTTTCTTTCTCGTTAAAAGTTTTTAGAATCTTCTCTGACCTCAGTGTTCTAGAATTTCAAAATGAAGTGTCTTTATGTGGATCTGTTTTCATACATTGATGGGTGTCTGGTGTACTCAAACATTTTCTTCAGTGACCGTGTTGATGTCTTTCTCTCACTGATGTCTCTGCTGTCCTCTTTCTGAAATTTTTTACATTCAGTTCTGGACTCCATAAACTAGTCCTTTAATATCTTCCCTTCTCACTTATTTTCCAATTCTAAATTCTTGATCTATATCCTGAGAATCTCAAGCTGACCTTGCAACCCATTCTCTGAGGTTTCTTTCATTTTTTGCTGGTTTATGCTGTTGTTCAGTTTGTTTCTTTTTTGAACTCTAAGATATTATCTTATGCAATGGTTCATATTTATGAGGTATGTTTACCATTTGATTTGTTAACCATTCTTTTTTGCCTCTCCTTCTTTCCTCTTAATTTTCCTTCTTCTCGAAGAATATCTTTTAGAGCCATCTTTAATTAGGTCTGTTGGTAGTAAACACTGTTTTTATTTTGAAAATATATTTCACACTTGATCTTAAAAGCTAATTTTGCTGCTAGCTTCTCTCAATCTTTAAGATTAATTCTACTGTCTTCTGACTTCCACTGTCACTGTTGAGAAGGCCACTGGCAGTCCTACTGCCATTCCTCCAGAATGATCTCTTACTGCAGGTTGCTTTTAAAATCATCTTTTGTTCAAGTGGAGTTGAGGGGCTGCCCTTGGGGTCACTCTTACACAAGCTTCAGTTAGACATTGCTATCTGTCATAACTTGCCCAGGCCCAGCCAGGACAGTTCCTGCCAATACTGGAAAGTTACCTAGGGCATTATATAAGATTCTGCAGGGCTTCCATGCACCAGGGTAACTTTCTGGGGGAAAGATGGGTCCTGGGATGCAGAGGGGCCAGCCTCTCCAGAGCATCGGTTAGTTTCATCCCCCTATCCCATGTTGTCAATAGCCACTTCCAATATGAAAAAGTTAGAATGAGAATGGCCCAGATACTCCTGGAGAGTGGGAGAAAGATCAAAGACGATGGTGGAGTTGTGCAGAGAGGGTAGGATTTAACAGAAGAATATGATTGCTGAATCATCATATTGATATTCCTTTTAGTCTCCAGTACCTTAGAGCAGCTAGAAGTAAAAACCTGGAATTGTGTAATTATGACCCATACCAAACTCTGAAATCTGTTCTACAACTAAGTGTTGTGATGTGCTTTGAAACTTGTTGCTTTTTTGTGTATGTCAGTTTTCAGAAAAAAGAAACAAAAAGTAGATTGTGATGGTAAATGCATAGCTATATGATGATATTGTGAACCACTGATTGTACACTTTGGAGGATTACATGATATGTGACTATATAATATATATCAATTAAAATTTTTAAAAAATTAAAAAATGAATTTTTAAAAAATCTTCTTTTGACCTTTGGGGTTCTCTGTAATGGATTTCTTTTACTTTTCCTGTTTGAAACACACTGTTTCCATCATCCATGGATTTATATCTTTCCTCAGTTCCAGAATATTTTTAAGCCAAAAGCTCTTCAAAGATTGCCTCTTCTCCATTCTATTTACTCTTTCTGAAGTTGCAATCAAATGTATTTTCAACCAGTGCATTCAGCCTATCCTCCACATCTGAATCAACTTTATGTCTTTCTTTTTTTTTTTTTTAATTTTTTTTTTTTTTTTGCATGTGCAGGCACCAGGAATCAAACCCGGGTCTCCAGCATTGCAGGTGAGAGCTCTGCCTGCTGAGCCAACATGGTCCACCCAACTTTTTGTCGTATTTTTAATATCTTTGAGTTTCTTTGCTGTGTTCTTGATAAATTTCTTCCAGTTAATCACAGATTCTCTCTTCAGCTGTGTATAATCTGAGATTTAACCCACGTTTTTGTTTTTTAATTTCAACTATTCCCTGTTTCTAGAGGTTCCACTCATTCTCTTTTCAAATCTGACTGACCATTCCTCTTAGTTTCTTGTTTCTGCTCATCTTTGTGGTTCTCTCCTTTATTTCTTTTTTTAAAATTTTTTATTAACTAAAAAAAATTACAAGAAACAAAACATTCCCAACACATACACTCAGCAATTCACAATATCATCACATAGTTGCATATTCATCATCATGATCATTTCCCAGAACATTAGCATCAATTCAGAAAAAGAAATAAAAAGACAACAAAAAAAATATAACAAACAGAAAAAAAAATTTTTACAGGCCATACCCCTTACTGATCCCTTTCACTGATCACCAGCATTTCAAACTAAATCCACTCCAACCTTTGTTCCCCCTATTATTTACCTTCACTCCATATGTTCCTCTCATCTGTTGACAAGGTAGATAAAAGGAGCATCAGACACAAGGTTTTCACAATCACACAGTAACATTGTGAAAGCTATATCATTATATAATCATCATCAAGAAACATGGCTACTGGAACACAGCTCTACATTTTCAGGCAGTTCCCTCCAGCCTCTCCATTACATCTTGGATAACAAGGTGATATCTACTTAATGCATAAGAATAACCTCCAGGATAACCTCTCAACTCTGTTTGGAATCTCTCAGCCATTGCCACTTTGTCTCATTTCACTCTCCCCCCTTTTGGTCGAGAAGGTTTTCTCAATCCCTTGATGCTGGGTCTCAGATCATTCTAGAGTTTTTCTCAATCCCTTGATGCTGAATCTCAGCTCATTCTGGGATTTCTGTCCCACGTTGCCAGGAAGATCCACACCCCTGGTAGTCATGTCCCACGTAGACAGGGGGAGGGTGGTGAGTCTGCTTGCTGTGTTGGCTGGAGAGAGAGGCCACATCTGAGCAACAAAAGAGGTTCGCTTGGGGGTGACTCTTAGGCTTAATTTTAAGCAGGCTTGACCTATCCCCTGTGGGGTTAAGTTTCATATGAACAAACCCCAAGACTGGGAGCTCAGCCTATAGCTTTGGTTGTCCACACTGCTTGTGAGAATATCAAGAATTCAACTTGGGGAAGTTGAGTTTTCCCCCGTTCTCACCATTCCCCGAAGGGGACTTTGCAAATACTTTTCCACTCACTGATCAAATCACTC
>PVIY010029675.1:0-31781 GCA_004026745.1 Myrmecophaga tridactyla | reverse complement strand
TTTAAAACACTGAATGAAGCTGAATGTGAGAATGATAGAGGGAGGATGCCTGGTGGCACAAAGGAAAACAGAAGGAAAGATTTATGATAAAGACTGAGATGGTATAATCTAGGAATGCCTAGAGTGTATAATGATAGTGAGTAAATGTACAAATTTAAAAATGTTTTTGCATGAGGAAGAACAAAGGAATGTCAATAGTGCAGGGTGTTGAAAATAAATTGTAACTAATATTATAAAATTTCAACTTATATGTGAGTCTAAAGCAAAAAATGTTTATTTGGTACAAAATTTATATATTGACTAGTGCATTTCCTAATATAACTTATGTGGACAGCTTAATTGAACACCATAAGTACATGGAACCTTGGGTAGGGCATGAGCTTTTGTAGGTTTGTCCTGAGTGATGCTCCAATAAATCCCAGAGTGATTTGAACAGTGAATAAAAAAGTATTTGCAATGTCCCCTTGGGAGAATGGTGAGAAAGAGGGAAAATTCAGCTTCCCCAAGTGGAGAATTCTTGATATTCTCACAAACAGTGGGGACAACCAAAGCAATAAGCTGAGCCTCCAATCTTGGGGCTTGTTCATATGAAACTTATCTCCACAAAGGATAGGCTAAGCCTACTTAAAATTAGGCCTAAGAGCACCCTGAAGAAAACCTCTTTTGTTGCTCTGATGTGGCTTCTCTCTCTCAACCAACATGACAAGCAAACTCACCGCCCTCCCCCATCTCTACGTGGGACATGACTCCCAGGGGTATGGACCTTCCTGGCAATGTGTGACAGAAATCCTAGAATGAGCTGGGACTCAGCACCAAGGGATTGAGAAAACCTTCTCGACCAAAAGCGGGAAGAGAGAAATGAGACAAAATAAAGTGTCAATGACTGAGAGATTCTAAACAGAGTTGAAAGGTTATCCTGGAGGTTATTCTTACATGTTAAGTAAATATCACCTTGTTATTCAAGATGTAATGGAGAGTCTGGAGGGAACTGCCTGAAAATGTAGAGCTGTGTTCCAGTAGCCATGTTTCTTGAAGATGATTGTATAATGATATAGCTTTTGCAATGTGACTATGTGATTGTGAAAACCTTGTGTCTGATTCTCCTTTTATCTGCCTTTTTGAGAGAAGAGTAAAACTTATGGATTAAAAATAAATAAATAATAGGGGGAACAAATGTTAAAATAAATTTAGTAGATTGAAATGTTAGTGATCAATGAAAGCGAGGGGTAAGGGGTATGGTATGTATGAATTTTTTTCTGTTTTCTGAATTGATGCAAATGTTCTAAGAAATGATCATGATGATGAACATAAAAAAATTTTTTTACAAAGTAGAAATGGAAGGAAATTTCTTCAATATGATAAAGGAGATATATATATATATATATAAATCCTAGCCAGCATTTACTCAATGGTGAGTGACTGAAAACCTTCTCCCTAAGATCAGGAATGAGACCAGGATGCCCTCAGTTACCATTATTATTCAACATTGTGCTGGAAGTTCTAGCTAGAGCAATCAGGCAGGAAAAAAGAAATAAAAGGCATCCAAATCAGAATGGGGGAAGTAAAACTTTCATTATTTGCAAATGACATGATATCATACATCGAAAATCCTGAGAAATCTATGTCAAAGCTTCTTGAGCTAATAAACAAATTGAGAATAAGTGGCAAGATACACGAATCCTGTGCACAAATCAGTAGCGTTTCTATACTCAACCAATGACCTAACTGAGGAGACGATTAAGGAAAGTTTCATTGAAAATAGCAACAAAAAGAATCAAGCATCGTGATTTGGCAGCACACATGGTAAAATTGTAACGATGCGGAGAAGATTAGCACGGCACCTGGGCAAGGATGACATGCAAATTTGTGAAGTGTTACATATATTTTATAAAGAAAACAAATCAAGCATCTAGGAAGAAACTTAGCTAGGTATCTAAAGGATCAGTACAAAGAAAACTACAAAACCTTGCTGAAAGAAGTCAGAGATCTAAATTGGTAGAGAAATATTCCCTACTCATGGATAGGATGGTTAAATGTAGTTAACATGTCAATTCTACCTAAATTGATCTACAGATTCAAAACAATACTAATCAAAATTCCTACAATCTACTATGAATATTGGAAAAGCTAGTTATCAAAGTCATTTGGAAGGAAAGAAACCTTGAATAACTAAAAATATCCTAAAAATGAAGAACAAAGTGGGAGGATTAATACTTCCTGTTTTTAAAGCTTATTACAAAGCCACAGTGTCAAAACATCATGGTACTTACACAAAGGTAAAAACATTGACCGATGGAATTCGATCGAGAGCACAAAAATAGACCACCAAGTCAATAGTCAATTGATCTTTGACAAGGTCCCCAAATCCACTGACTGGGACAGAATAGTCTTTTCGATAAATGGACAGGGGAGAACTGGATATCAATAGCTAAAAGAATGAAAGAGAATCCTTACCTTACACACTATACAAAAATTAACTCAAAGTGGATCAAAGACCTAAATATAAGAGCCTGTACAAAAAAACTCCTAGAAAAAAATGTAGGGAAACATCTTCAAGACCTAGTAATAAGAGGTAGTTTCCTAAACTTTAAACCAAAAGCACAAGCAATGAAAGAAAAAGTAAATGGGAAGTCCTCAAAATCAAAGCTTCTGTGCCTCAAAGGACGTTGTCAAAATTATGAAGAGACAGACAACTCAATGAGATGAAATGTTTAGAAATCACATATTGGATAAAGGTTTGATATCCTGTATGCATAAAGAAATCATATAACAACATCAAAAGAACAAGCCAATTATAAAATGGACTAAAGATATGAATAGGCATTTTTCTGAAGGGCAAATACAGAAGGCTCAAAAGCATATGAAGAGATGCTCATTTTCATTATCTGTAAGGGAGATGCACTTCAAGACTGCAATGAGATACCACCTTACACCTATAAGAATGGCTGCTATTAAGCAAACAGGAAACTATAAATGCTGGAGAAGCATGTGGAGAAATTGGGACACTTATGCACTGCTGGTGAGAATGTATGATGCTGCAGCTGTGAAATATCAATAGCTAAATATAGAGTTGCCCTACAACCTGACAATACTACTACTCAGTATATACCCAGAAGAGCTGAAAGCAGTGACACAAAGACATTTGCACACCGATGTTTATAGCAACATTGTTCACAATTGCCAAAAAATGGAACAATCCATGTACCCATCAACAGACGAGTGGACAAAAAGTGGTATAAACATATGATGGAATATTAGGCCGCAATAAGAAGAAATGTGGTCCTGAAGTATATGACAACATGGATGAACCTTGAGGATATAATACTGAGTGAAATAAGCCAAACACAAAATTATTTATACTGTATGATTTTGATCTTATGACCTTGATAAATGTAAACACAGAGGCTTGTAATGTAGAATATAGGGACCTAGCAATACAAAGAAGCTAAACATGAGTGAATGGTTAGCTAATGAGGTTGTACTTAAAAGTATGAAAATGGATAGATGAGAAGGCAGTTCATTAGGGGATCTATTGCCATATTGAAGGTGAACATGATTGAAAGGGGTTGTATAGAGCCATGTATCCCACCAATTAATACTAAAAATATAAATAAGTTCTTGCATAAACTACTTCAAAGGTATGAATCCTGTACAAAGAGTCAATAATTGAGGGGTATCGGGGGGAGAGTACTTTGTGTGCTATGGTCTGTACGTAACAGGAAGATATCAGCAGTACTACAGTAATACTAGGTGTAAATAATTGGAGGGGAAGGACAAGAATTAAGGGGTGGTTTGGATTTTCTATCTGGTCAGGGTGTGTTTGTCGGTTATTTTTTTTTCTTTGGAGCAATGAAAATTGAGAGTGTTGACGGTTGTACAACTAAGTGAGGAAATTGTGAGACATGGATTGTTGTCTTTGGACATTATACATGATGCCCAGTGGATGGAGGTGGCTGAAGGATACTTTGACTGAGAAGTAGAATGGTAAACTGTGGTGTATACCCATGCTGGAATGTTGCATGGCTACAGAAAGGAACAAAGTCGTGAGGCATGCAATAAGATAAATGAACCTTGGGGACATTATATGGTGCAAAATAAGATTGAACAAAATAATAAATAATATATGGTCTCTTTTAGAAAATACTTGTAAGAAAATTGGGGCCTAGATTTGAAGTTCTTACAGCAGTCACATTTAGTCCGGAGCTGTAAATGTTATTTCTAGATTTTGAGATGCTGTGCTATGTATGTATAAACTGGTATCTCTCTGGAACTTTGGCTATCTGTGTGACCCCTAAGACTCAGTTGGAGTTCTGCAGCTCTGAAAGTCAGCATTGCTGCATACAACAACTGTTTAAGAAACGGAAAAAGAGATCAGCCTTCAATTAGAGATAATGAAGACAATTGGGTTGGGACTAAGGTCAATTAGAATACTGGGGTAAGAATGACTGTATTTTAGAACTTCACCAACTGTATGAGACCAAAGGAAAAGAGGTTTGTTTTGTCTAAAACCTAAATTTTCTGTAGCACCTAATCTAACTCAACCTGTGCGAATAGCTCATTTAAACAACCCAAATTCATGGAGTCCAGAACGGGAACAAGGGCTTGTAATTCTATAGAGAGTAATGTAATGCCCAGATAAATCCCAGAGTATGTTGAACAGATGATTTAAAAATATTGGCAGTCCTTTGAAGGATAGGAGAAAAAATACTTTAAGCTTTGCAACCATGGAAACCCCTGATACTGTCTCAAATATTAAGGACTCCCAAGTCACTAGGCCAAGCCCTTGATTTTGAGGCTTGCCCCTGTGAAGCTTATTTCTGTCATGGAGAAGCTAAGCTTACCTACATTTATGCCTAAGTGTTATTTCCAGAGGACATCTTTTGTTGCTTAGATGTGGCCAATCTTTTTCTAAGCCCAACTTTGCAAGTAAAATCATTACCCTCTCCCCTACATGGGTTATGACATTAAGGGATGAAAGTCTCCCTGGTAACATGGGACATGACTCCCAGGAATGAGTCTGGCCCTGGTGCTATGGGATCCACAACACCTTCCTGACAAAAAGGGAGAAAACAAATGTAACAAAATAAGGTATCCACACATTGAAGGTGAACAAGATTGAAAAAGGTTGTATAGACCTATGTGTACCACTGATTAACACTGGAAATATAAATAAGTTCTTACAAGAGCTACTTCAAAGGTATAATTCATGTACAAGGAGTTTTTAAGTCCAGGGTTATAGGGGGAAACTGCTATTGCATGCTATCGGCTATGTTTAACAGGAAAACATCAGCACTACCATAGCAACAGCAGAGGTAAATAATGGGGAGAGGGACAAGAGTTAAAGGGAGGTTTAGATTTCCTAATTGGTAAGGGTGTGTTTATTGGTTATCTTTCTCTTGGGAACAATTACATTATCTAAAATTGAGAGTGTTGATGGACTGTGGACTTTGGAAATTATACATGATGCCTAATGAATGCAGGTGGCTGAAGGATAACTGACTGAGAAGTAAATTGGCAAATGATGTATACATATGCTCTAATATTGTGCTGCTACAAAAAGGAACGATGTTGTGAGTCATGCAATGATGTGAATGAACCTGTGGGACATTTGGTGAGGCAAAATAAGCAGAAATGAAAGAACAATTATTGTATGGTCTCCTTTAGAAAATGCTTATGAGAAAACAGGGGCCTAGCTTATAAGCTCTTATAGTAGACACATTTAGTCCAGAGTGGTAATTATTATTTCTGGATTTTGAGAGGCTGTTTTATATATATAACCTGATATTTAGAGATAAGTACAAAGCCAAACAGGTTGGTGTTAAAGTCATTCAGAACATAGGGGTAAGAAAGACATCATCTATATTGTAGAACCATACCTACTCTCTGAGACCAAAGGAAGAAAGGTTTCTTTTGTTCAGAATCTAAATTTTCTGTAGCACATAATCTAACTCAACTTATCTGGATAACTCATTTGAACAATTGAAACACAGGGAGTCGAAAATAAAAATGAGGGCTTTTAATCCTGTATAGCTTAATGTAATGCCTGGATACATCCCAGAATATGTTAAGCAGATAATAAAAAAGTTTTGACAAAGTCCCTTGAGGGATGGGAGAAAACATATGAAACTATTAAACTTTGCATGAGGGAATCCCCTGATACTGTGCCAAACTTTAGGGACAACCAAATCAATAGGCCATGCCCTTAATCTTGAGGCTTACTCTTGTGAAGCTTATGTAGGTAGCAGAGAAGCTTAGCTTACCTACAGGTATATCCATGAGTTACTTCTGGAGGACCTCTTTTGTTGCTCAGATGTGGCCTCAGTCTCTCTAAGCCCAACTTGGCAAGTGAAATCATTACCCTCCCCGCTACGTGGGACATGACATCCAGGGATGAAAGTCTTCCTGGCAGTGTGGGAGATGACTCCCAGAGATGAGTCTTGCCCTGACACCATGGGATTAACAACACCATCCTCACTAAAAGGGAGAAAAGAAGTGTAACAAATAAGGTTTCAGTGGCAGAGAGAGTTCAAATAGAGTCGAGTGGCTACTCTGGAGGTCATTCTTATGCAAGCTCAGTTAGACATTGCTACCTATTATAACCTGCCAAACCCCAACCGAAATGATTCCAACTAATCCTAAAGAACACCTCGGGCAATATATGGGATTCTACAAAGGCTCCATGCACTAGGGTAACTTTCCAGAAACCTACAACCTCCAGATGGGTCCCTGGACCAGATAAGTCCTGAAACCTAGAGGGCCCAGCCTCTCTAGAACATCAGATAGTTCCATCTCCCTATCCCATAATACTGGTAGCCCCTTCTAACATGAAAAAGTTAGAATGGCCATAGACCAAATACCCCTAAAGAGTGGGAGAAAGACCAAAAGTGATGGTGGGGCTATACAGAAAAGATAGAGTTTAACAAATGAATATGACTGCTGAATCATTAAATTGATATTCTTTTAATCTCCAGTATCTTAGAGCAGCTAGAAGTAAAAACCTAAAATTGTGGAATTGTAATCCATACCAAACTCTGAACTCTGTTCTACAACAAATTGTTGTGCTGTGCTTTGAAATTTATTGCTTTTTTGCATACATGTTATTTTTCACACACAAAAAAAGTCTATTGTGATGATAAAAAATATATTTACTCCTTCCAGCATTCCATATTCTGAAGCAGGAAAAATCTGAGAGGATGGTGTGGTAGCCCATGACAAACACTGAGATCTGTCCTGGAACTACTTGTAGAAGAGTGCTTTGAAAATTATTGCTTTCTTTTCTTTGTATATATGTAATATTATACAATAAAAAAGCTATAAAAAAAGATATCCATGGCTAAGAAGGAAAATAGAGTCAAGAGGTTATTCTGGAAGATACTCTTACACAAGCTTCAGCTAGATATTGCTAATTACCATGGTTTGCCAACCCCCAACCAAAATCATTCCTGTCAACCCTAAAGAACACTTAGGGCTGTATCTGACATTCCACAAAAGTTTCACACAATAAGATTACTTTTCAGAAACATACAGCCTCTAGATAGATTCCTAGGCCAAATAAGTCCTGAAACCCAGAGGGGTCATTCCCTCCAAGAGCATCAACTAGTTCCATCCCCATATTCCATACTATAGACAGCCCTTTCCAACATGAAAAAGTTAGAATGGACATAGCTCAAATACCCCTAAAGAGTGGGAGAAGGATCAAAGAAGAAGGAGGAGTTTTAACAGAGAAGATAGGATTTAACAAATGAGTATGACTGCTAAATCATTATAGTGATATTTCTTTCAGTCTCCAGTGTTTTGAGGCCACTAGAAAGAAAAACCTCAAATTGTGAAACTGTAACCCACACCAAACTCTGAAATCTGTTCTATAACTTGTTATAATGTACTTCGAAATTTATTGCTTTTTTGTATTAATGTTATATTTCACAATAAAAAATGAAAAAAAAAACACCAAAAACAGTATTCAAAGAGACTAAAGAAGACCTAAATCTGTGGAAAGTCATCCTGTGTTCGTGGATTGGAAGATTTAATATTGTTCAGATGTCAGTGCTACCTGAATCGATCTACAGTTTCACCGCAATCCTTATTAAAATTTCCATGCTCTTTTTGCGAAAATGGATGAGTGAATCCTCGAATTCATTTGGAATTACAAGTGTTCCCCAAAGTCAACACAGTATGGCAAAAAAAGAACAAAGTTGGAGAAATTATACTTCCTGATTTCAAAATTTGCCATGAAGTTACAGTAAGCACAAGAGCGTGGTACTGGCATAGCGCTAGACATTTAGACTGAGGGGATAGAATTGAGAGTCCAAAAATAAACCCATCCAAGGAAAGGAACACCTTCTTCCTATCTTCAGTAATTTAATATACATTTTCTCTTTATCTACGTAAATGCCTATATAGTAGCTCGAACAAAAAAGCACAGTAAATGCTAATTGAATGATGAGATTGGGTATTATTATTTCTATATTATGGATCAGGCCTTTTTAATCTTCATTTGTAAAATGTGAATATATTAATACCCACTTCACTGGGTTTTCCTACATTTTTAAAGAATATACTTTGTAAGAGGCAATACGACATTGCAGAAAGAGCGTTGGTGTAGACTCAGAGTTGTGAGTTTGAATCTGTTTAACTGTTTACTGTGAGATCTTGGGAAAATGACTTAACTTCCCTGAGTTTCCATTTCCTCAGCTATATAATATGGATAATAATACCTACTTGTGGACATTTTTAGGTTAGAAATTATATATAATACTAAAGCATGTATTGCATATATTACATATTATATACATATAATATATAATGTAGTATTATATAATTTATACTCCTTGATATAATACATATTTTACATGTGTTTATAAGCCATAATTTATATTCTTGCCACTAGCTGTTCCTTTTTAGGCCTCCTTGCTAGTTCCTCTGGTTCTCTCTTAATTCTCAACATCGGTATGCACAGGGCTCCAGCATTGAAGTTCTCCTATCTACCCTAACCCATTTACTCTCATGGCTTTAATTATACACACACACACACACACACACACACACACACACACAACCTATACATATACACTTAACATAACACAGTATGCAACAGATAGCGACAGATTTTAAAATGGTATTATTATTACGCAAACAATAATCATTATCACAAGTAAAGTACCTGCCTCAAAATAAGAGTTGGAAAGTTCTCTCCTGTTCTTAGTTTGGCTGCCATGCAGTTATTGTTTCCTTCCCTGTTTGAGCTCCTGAATTGCCCTGATTTCTCTCTTGAACATCACCCATAGCCCCCAACTGTCACCTAATCCTTGCCATCTTGGCCTACTTAGTAAAATACTTGGATCAAGCTGTCTCTGGACTGAGTAGTTAATGCTGGACACAAATCATGCTCCATGGTCAGCCCTTTGCTGCCCTCACCTGGTCTAATCCAGCGTCTGTCACGATTGATAAGATTATCTCTGCCAGGAGAGGCTCAACGCCATGTTAATTCTGACAAAGATTTCACAGAAATAATTCCCTGGAGAATCCAAGCTGATGCATCCCCTTCTCTGGGAGATAGGGAGGAAGCAGAGAAGGCCAGCTTCATCTGATGAAAGCAAAAGGGGAAATTTGGCTGCTTCACAGTGGTCTGTCTCAGAATTATTCAGGCCTACTCCTGACCTATGTCAGCATTTTGTGGTGAGAAAACAAAATCATGAGAGTTCCAGGCATTTGTGAGCTCAGTCAGCTCTGGACCTCTAAGTGCTACGTAAGCCATAACTCTTTCTTCTGAACATTAAAGTGCTTTTCCTATTCTGGAATCACGTGTTACTCCAAAGGAGGACATGGACAGTGAGAGTGCTGTCCTGGTTACTCTACTGTATGTTACATAAGACGCTTGCTTGGACTTGCCAAGAGAAATTCATTCTCTTGGAAGCAGATAGATAGCCTGAAACATCTCCCTCAACAAATGTCAAAAACAAACAAACAAACATAAATTGACAGTGCTATTCGTGGGCAATTTCTTAGTAAATGATGACATCTATTTTTTTTTTTTTTTTTTTGCATGGGCAGGCATGGGGAATCGAACCGGGGTCTCCAGCATGGGAGGTGAGAATTCTACCTCTGAGCCACCATCACACCATCCTGATAGCTGCTTTTTTTTTTTACCTAGAAATCACTGAGCATCACAAAGATCTTGATGAATTAGTGGTTACAAAGTTTCTAAGGGAAATAGTAGCTAAATGCAGCATCAAAATGCAGACTCTGAGTGGGTAACTGTGGTGTATTTGTACTATAGATTATTGAGCAACTGCAGGAAGGACTGAAGCCGTGAGGCATTCGACTAAGTGAATGAACCTTGAGGACAGTATGTTGAATGAAATAAGCCAGAAATGAAAAGACAAATATTACAACACCTCACTAATATGGACTAACGGTCATGTGCAAATCCTACTTGAAGTTGAGAGCGTGGGTTATCAGGTTGGGGCCTACTGTAAACGTTCCTAGATTGTAAGCTCTTAAAACAGTCATATGTATTCCAGAGTTTGAACTGTTATTTCTAAACTCAGATGCTGAGCTCTTTGTGTATAAAACCTGGTCCTTCCCTGGATCTTCGGGTATCTGTATGACACCTGCGACTCAGACCTAGAGGTCTGCAGCTATGAAAGCTGAAAAAGTGATCAGACTTCAATTAGAGATATGAATGAAGCTGATGTGGGTAGGATTAAAGTAAAGCAGACTAAAGGTAAAGGGTGATATGAACTGTATTTTAAGACTTCAACTTCTGTGTGAGACGAAAGGAAGAGATTTTTTGGTGCAAAATTTATATTTTCTGTAGCACACTAAGTGAACTTGTATGGTCAGCTTATTCTAACACCTTCATTACATGGCCTCTTGAATAGGGAGTGAGATCTTGCTGGTTTGTATAGGTTGGTAGGATGCCAGTATATATCCTGGAGTAATTTGGACAGAGAATAAAAAAAAATATTTGCAAAGTCCCCTTGGGGGGCTGGGGGAAAAGGCGGAAATATTCAACTTCCCTACCTGGGGAATTCCTGACATTCTCGCAAACAGTGGGGACAACCAATTTAATAGGCAAGGCCTTGATCTTGGGTCTTGCCCTTATGAATCTTATTCTTTCAAAGGAGAAACTGAGCCTACTTATGACTATGCCTAAAATTCACCCCTAGAGAACCTCTTTCTCCCAATAAGCCAATTCAATAAGTGAACTCATTGCCCTCCCTTCTATGTGGGACATGACTCCAGGGGAACAGCCTGGCCCTGGCATCGTGAGAGTGAGAAAGTCTTCATGACCAAAAGGGGGAAGAAAGAAATGAGACAAAATCAAGTTTCAGTGGCTGAGAGATTTCAAATAGAGCCAAGAGATCATTCTGGAGGCCATTCTTATGCAGTGTATAGATAGCCCCTTTCAATTTTTGGTGTATTGGAGTGGCTAGAGGAAAATCTTGAAACTGTTGAACTGTAATCCAATATCCTTGATTCTTGAAGATGATTGAATAACTATAGAGCTGTTAAGGTGTGAACGTGTGAAACCTCGTGACTGACACTCCCTTTACCCAGTGTATGGATAGGTGAGTAAGAAAAAAAAAGACAAAAAAATAAATAATGATGACCATTGTGGTAATGAATGCACAGCCCTATGTGATGATACTGTAAACCACTGATTGTACAATTTGGATAATTATATGGTATGTGAATACATACTATAACCCAACAAAATCACATTTTAAAAAATCCCAGCTCTGACCTTTTCTAAGTAATGACTAAGCTTGACTTTACATAATAATATGTCATATCTGGAGAGTAAGACATATGTCTTTTCAATGAATTGACTGAAACAGATTGGTGAAAAGAAAAGGAAAGCATCACCTGGTAATTTTCCTTCCTGTTGTCATAATAATCCCTTTATTTACCTCAACTCTTAACCCTGGAAGGAAATCTTTATTTGCTGCCTCCTCAAAGTTTGCATCTATTTGAACATTCTCACCCTTGGTGCTCTCTGGGGACTAGATGTGCACTGAAGAACACATACCAGATTCCAGGAGACCTCAACTTGGATTCCAGCTCTGTACCTCCCAGCTATGCGACGTTTACCTCAGTTTTTCCCATCTATACATTGAAGGAATTGGACTAAATAATCTCTAAGGTCCTTTGGGTTCAAACTTTCTAGAATTCTAGGGTTTTAACTACAAAGAACCATCTTGCTACCTTTCCATCCTTTTCCTTCCATTAGAAGGTCCTTTTTAATTAGAGAAGTTGTGGATTTAGATAAAAAAATCAGGCATAAAATATAGGATTCCCATATACCCCCGATTTTTAACACCCTTGCAGTGGTGTTGGTACATTTGTTACCATTGAAGAAAGCACATTTTTATAATTTTACTATTTACTACAGCTCATGGTTTAACTTATGCACTGTTTGCGTTATGCAGTTCCATGGATTTCTTTTTTTAGAGTTCAAAGCACTCTTCAACAAGTAGTTACAGGACAGATCTCAGAGTTTGTCTACCATATCATCCTCATACATTTTTCCTTCTAGCTGCTCCAGAATATAGGAGGCTAGAAGGCTTAAATTCTTTTTATCATCACAATGGACTGTTTTTCTTTCTTTTTTGTGAAAAATAACATATATACAAAAAAAAATTTCAAAGCACAGCACTAGCAGTTCCATGGGTTTTTAAGCATTTTGTATTCTAGGACTACATATACAACCTAACATACCCCCCTTGTAATCACATCTAGATATATATTTCAGTGCTGTAAATTTTGTTCACGTTGTTGTGCTACCATCACCACCACCCATAACCAAAACATTTCCAACATTCCAAATACAAACCCTGTACATATTAGGCCTTAACTTCCCATTCCCTATCCCTACCATGTTTTATGCTAGTTTCTGATTCTATGAGTTTGTTTATTCTAATTATTCCATGTCAGTAACATCATACCATATTTGTCCTTTTTGTCTGGATTATTTCACTCAGTATGATGTTTTTAAGGTCTTTATTAGAGCATCATTTTGATTTACCAATAGAGAGTAATCATCTAATCACGAACACTTGTGTACATTCACAGGTGGCATCATTCAAACATTTGCAACTAGCTCCACTTTTAGGGCTCCTTGCTGGCTTCTAGTTTTCCCTTACTTCTAAACATTGGAGTGCCCAGGGCCTTGGGCCTCTTCTCCATCTCCCCTTACCCCTGTGATGATCTCATCTGCTCACATGGCTTAAATACCATCTATACAGTGATCACTCCATCATTTATATCCCCAGGCCAGACCTCTCCCCTATCTTCCATACAAATGTACCCAACGGCCTCCTAGAAATCTCTTTTTGAGAACCTAAGAGTTACCTCCAAACTTAACATGCCCAAAAAGAATGTCATCTCTTCACAAAAGCTAGTTCCTCCATCAGTCTTCTCCATTTTAGAAAATGGCAATCTTATATTTCTGGTTGCTCAGGTCAACATCATGGAGTCATCTTTTACGCCTCTTTCACACCCTCCATCCATTCTTTTGGCAAATCTCACAGATTCTACTCACAAAATATATACAGAATCCCATCACTTCTCACTTCACCCACTGCTACTACCTATTCCAAACCACCATCCTCTCTCACCTAGATTATTGCAGTAGCCTCCTAAAATTATTCTCCCTGTTTCTGACCTTGCTCTTCTGTAGTCAATTCTCAGCACAGCAAATAGAGGGATTTTGTTAAAATGTTAGATTAGTCCTCGGCTTTAATCATCCAATGGTTTCACATCTCACTCATCATAAAAGGCAAAGTACTTACAGTAGACTATGAGACCCTAAATAGTTCTCTGATCCCATTATCTCTTTACCTCTTCTCCTACTCTTCTTCCTCTCTCTCACTCCATTCTACCTTACCAGTGAGGCATTCCTCAATAATTCTAAAAATTGCACATGTCTCTGCCCTGCATTCATTTTCCTCCTTCACTGATTTATCTTTATCCATAGCACTTTTTACCCTATTACATACCACCTATTTTACTTCTTTATGTGTTCATTGTCTTTTTCCCTTCTCTAATATGTAAGTTCCCCTAGGACAGAAATTTTTTCGTCTGTTTTTTCAGTGCCTAGAGTAGTGCCTAGTATATAGTGGCTCCTCAATAAGTACTTGCTGAATAAATAAATGAACAGTTCCCATTGATCAGATGCCTCAGAGATGCCTCCAATGTTAGTGAATGATAAAATGATCTTATAGACTGAATTAGACTGTGAAAAATAAGTGTAAAATGCTGGGTAGACGCACAAATGATTATTTCATTATTTAGCCAATGTGAAATGGACACATACAAATAGTTCTAATCACAGAATGATGAAAGAATAATGAACAATGGGTTCTTGAATAAGTTCAGGAAGAAAATAATGAATACTAGTTTAAATGGAATGGGGATGCAATGGCCTGCATCACAGGCTTGCATTATCTATTCTTTGAGCATTGTTGTTCGGGTGAAAAAAATGTTCTTTAGAGAAAAAAGAAGTGGGTCACAGAAGTAGGTGGAGTGAAGAAATTGTGGGATCCGGAGTTTGCATTGAATAGGTCAGTATTTAAATGCCTTTTCATTATGGATTCTTTACTTTCCAGACAGTTTTCTAATTATTTATTTGCAACAATGAATCTTGCAGAAACAACTGAGAATTTGCTCCTTTGCCTTGAAAATAAATTCTCGGTTATTTAGAATTCTTTAACAGCAATCGAAAATCTTGGCCACATCTGAACAGATCCCATCCCTACCCTGAAACAATGAACTGAACAATAATTAATGATTAGCACTTTGCTTTACAAGGCAAAGTTTCCATTTAGGAAAAGTATGCCAAATACTGTATTCATTTCCTTTTATTCATCTCAGTTGCTGGATGGAGAATTAGCTTTTGGCAGATAGATGCCATTGCTAAGGAGACAGTAGCTCATCTGGGCAGTTACAAGGTCCAGTGAGTCTTTCTAGTTAGACATAATGTAGATGTTTTTACTTTAATTGAGCAAGATGTTGGATTACATTTTCACAATTGTATATTCCTGACAGTGGCACTACAGGCTGAGCCTTCCCTAATGATGAACCAAGAAAAGAAATATCCAGTCTTACTACCATATATTAGACTTTTGAGGTTTTCACACCAATAAAGCACTTAAGCCCTGAAAGAGAAGAATCTGTTTGGCATTTGAAGGCAGTGCCTGGCACTGAGTGGGAGACAATAATGTTTGAATAAATAAAAGAAGAATTGCACTTCACGCATGCCATTCATAATAGGGTTCTTATATGTATGTTTCTTTGATAGGCCTCATATGCCTGTCCATACCAGAAACAGAACAGGAAATAACATTTTGGGGCAAAAATAAGGAACATCAATTACAACATTCATAGTCGTGGAGAAAAAGACATATATTTTCTCCCAACAATTCTCTGTCTCTCTATATCAAAGTCACAGAATGAAGTCTGTCATTTCCACCTCTATCAGCAGCATGCTTCTTATAATGGTCAACTATTCATACCACAATTAGGAACTGGATATATATTCTTCACACTGAACATGAGACATATATGATTGTTTAAAATGTTAAAAAATAGAGTAGTAAAAAATGTTACTTCTACAGATATGAAAAAAGGTCTGTGCACTACTGATTCAGAACTACCCTTAATTTTTCTAAGAGGATCTCCTCTTATGTCCTTCACGAGGTAATAGGACATGTTTCCTTTTTCCTGTGTCTTTATCATTTGAAGATGCTCTACAGGTAAACAGTATACGTGCACACATCATCATACCAAAGATTCCGGTGTCAGCTGCCTCCTGTTATATATAACAAGCCACCCTAAAGCTTCATGGCTTCAAACAATATCAATTTATTATTTCTCATGTTATGTGGATTCATCAGGTAGCTCTTTGGTTTTATGTAGTGTGGGCTAGGTCTCTGGGATGACCAGAACATCCCAAATGGCTTCACCCACATGGCCAGTAATTGCTGTGGCTAGTGGCTCAGAGTACAGGTGAGTCTATTGGTTGGGGACCTTGCTTATTCTCCATTTGGGCCCTCTATGGGCTTCTTGGGCTTCCTCACAGCATGGTGGCTGGGTTCCAAGAAGAAGCATTCCAAACAGGAAGGCAAAAACTGAAGAGCTCTGAAGATTTCAGCCCTGGAAGTCATACAACATTACTTCTGCCATATTCAAAACAAGCCAATACAGATCATGTGGCCAGTCCAAATTTGCCTCTCAATAGGAGAAATGGCAAGATCACAGTGCAAACGAACATGTCAGATGAGAGATAATGCTGCAGCCAGCTTTGGAAGCATAATCTAAGACAGTTCTGAATTATTTTTTACTTTTCCCTTTGCTGCTTTTCTTCTCATTTTCCCAATATATTAGACTTTAAGTCAGATCACATAGATGTGCCAGATTGGAATATGTTAAGTGCACAAAATATTCTAATCGTAATTTACTAACATTGCTAGTATAGATCAGTAATGGAGAATGGGACCAGGCAATATCTTTTGAGGATTTTATGCAAAAAGGAGCTCAAGTATCTTGAAGTGTCTGTGTGTCAGGCCACATTCTGTTTATTTTGCATTTATCATCTCATCTAATTTTCACAAAACTTTGAAGTTTCTTTCATTGTCTCTGTTCTCCAGATGAGGAAGCCAAGGTCCAGAAAGATTAGCTTAACTTGCCCAAGTAGTCACAGGTATTAAATAGGTGGGCCTGGTCTTAAAATGCAGGTATGTCCAATTCCAAAGCCCCTCATATGTCCATTATACCCTTGCTTCTCAAAGTGTGCACCACAGACATTTAGTAACAGCATCATCTGGGAAGTTGTTAGAAATGCAGAATTATAGGCCCTACCCCAGACCTCCTGACTCAGAACCTATGTTTTAACAAGGTCAACAGGCAATTCACTTGCATATTAAAGCTTGAGGAGCACATACTATCTACCAATGGGCTACTGTATTGCTCATATCAGGCCTCCCCCTAACATCTTCCAGGCCTTAAACAAAAGAACAAACTGATACTCAGCCTCAGCCTGCCCACAGTTTCTTTCTCTCACTCCCATTTCAACTCCACCTCAAAGCTCTTTTTTTTAATTGTGAAATACCACATACATACAAAATGCGATAAATTTCAAAGTACATTTTAACAGGTAGTTATAGAACAGATTTCAAAGTTTGGTATGGTTTACAGTTCCACAATTCATGTTTTTCCTTCTAGCTGCTGCAAGACTCTTTTACAGTGCAAGAGACTAAAAGAAATACCAATATAATGATTCAGCAGTCATACTCATTTGTTAAATCCTGTCTTCTCTGTTATAACTCCTCCTTCTCCTTTGATCCTTCCCCAATCTTTAGGGATATTTGGGTTATGCCCGTTCTAACTTTTTTCATGTTGAAGAAGGGTGTCAACAATATGGGATGTGGGGTAGAACTGGTTGATGTTCTTGGAGATGCTGCTACCTCTGGGTTTCAGGACTTATCTGGTCTAGGAACCATCTGAAGGTTTTAGGTTTCTGGAAAGTAAACTTAGTGTGTGCAACTTTTGTAGGATCTCAGATAGAGCTCTGGTATTCTTTAGGGTGAACAGGAATAAAGCTTGCATAAGAATAGCCTCCAGAATAACCTCTCAACACTATTCAAACTCTCTCAGCCTCTGATACCTTATTTTATTACATTTCGTTTCTGCTTTTGGTCATGTAAGCATTGTCAATCCCACAGTTCCAGGGCCAGGCTCATCGCTGGGAGTCATGTCCCACGTTGCCTGGGAGACTCACACCCATGGGCATCATGTCCTATGTAGGGGAGAGGGTAATGATTTTATTTGCAGAGTGGGGCTAAGAGAAAGAGGCCACATCTGAGCAACAAAAGAGGTTTTCTAGAAGTAATTCTTAGGCAAAACTATACATAGGCTTAGTTTCTCTGCTACAGAAATACGTTTCATTAGAATAAGCCTCAAGATTAAGGGCTTGACCTATAAACTTGGGAGTCCCTAGTGTTTGAGACAGTATCAGGGGTTTCCCAAGTGGTAAAGTTTAGTAGTTTCATAGTTTTTCTTCAATCCCTCAAGGGACTCTACCAATAATTTTTATTTATCATCCCACCATAGCCTGGGATGTATCTGGGCATAACATTAAACTGTACAGAATTGGAAACCCTCATTCCCATTCTGGGCTGCATGTGTTTGGGTTATTTAAATGAACTATCCAGACAGGTTGAGTTAGATTGTGTGCTATAGAAAATTTAGGTTTTGGACAAAATAAAGCTCTCTTCTTTTGGTCTCATACAGTAGGTGAAGTTTTGAAATACAGACACTGTCATCTTCAAGGACTCTTGTCTACACAGATGAGGGCACTTTGGTCCATTTATCCTTACTGAGTCCTCATTCTCTCATCTCTGCAAGTAACTGCCCCCTGACTATCCCAGAAACTCATAGTGTGCTCTGTGTTCAGGAGGAAGGTCCCAGGGATAAGGCCTACATGGGTCCTTAAAGTGATTCAAACCATTTAAGCAGGCACTTACATGGTCCTCAGCACAAAAAGCAAGGACTAGGAGAGAAGTATGAACTTGACATAGGCATATTCTCTTGGACCCACAGAATCCTTGTCTCACTGGGAGAAGTGTAGCCTGAAGGAGGCCAGAGATGGGCTCTCTAAAATTCAGGGCCCAGGGTAGGGGTCCCAATTACTGCTCTCTAAGATCAGTAAGTGTTCATAAATCTACAATGAAACTTCAGGGTGGGGTGCAGCAACTGGGATTTGTAGGGTTGCTAAATACCTGGTGGGCTAGCAATATTTGTAAATGGCTATGATGGGCCCATAATTAAACACAATCTGCTTGAGGAAGGACAATGTATTCCCTGAGCAAAATCAGGCTAGACTCAGCTACCCAAGTGCTGTTGTGGGATAAGAGAAGATCTGGATTCAATTCATTTACGTGTGCCTGCTATGAATTCCACAGATCTTGTAACTTTCCACAAGCATAACCTTAAAACGAGAAGTAACAGAACCAGGGACTACCTATCTTGAGACATGTAGCAGAGAGAAGGCCCTGCAGCCACTGCTCCAGGGAAGCTGGGAAGGCTGATATTAGGAACAGTTTGTTCAAGATCCACATTCTTCAAGAAAGTGAAAAGCAAAGTCCTATGAAGCGACAAAGGGAAAGCAATTGAGGTATGATGGAATTTTCACTTTGGAATTAGGCACATTCAGTTTTGTATGTCCTAAACATACAACTTGTGTGACCTTGGGGGAAGTCATGTAACCTGCCTGAGGCTCAGTTTTTATACTAATATGTGGGGAATAGAAATAAATCCTTTTCAGCATAGTTGTGTAAATCGAAAGAGAAAATCTGTAATATGACAAACAGCAGGCAGTGAATAATAAGTTTATTTATTTTACAGCACCATGTATACTCTTCTAAGTACTTTAAAAACTTTAACTCATTTAATCTTCATACAATTCTGTGGGTGTAGGTACAATTATTATTCCCACTGAATGGATGAGAAAACTGAAGCACAGAGGATTTGAGTGATTTGTCCATGGTTGCACAGCTAGTGAGTAGGAGAATCCAGATTTAAACCCAGACCATCTAGCTTGAGCGTCCACACTCCTAACCATTATATTACTTAACAGTTATGCAAGGCTGGAATTTCTAAATTATTTAGCATTACAACTTCCTGGAAATCAGGAAACAACATCCTGCATTAAACATATTTCTTTCTATAACTCTAACACACTGTTTAAGGATTCATCCAAACAGAAGGACTTTCCACTTATTTTATTTTCCCCCATTAAATTTAAATCTATGCAAGCTATTGTGACGTGAGAAGGAAGAGCAGGAAGCAGATTCAGAAACACAGCAGCAAGTTACTTTGCCTCTGACAGTTAATCCACCAGGCACAGTAAATGGATGCAGGGCCCTAGAGCCCCCGAGCTTGGCCCTTGGGTGTTTTCTGAATGCATCATCCCAAACATCCTCTTTTGTGTCTGTAGGCTGGGTCAAGGAGGATGACAGTTTTCATTCTCTCCAGGGTGATCATAAAGGGCATAAATTTTTATTTCTTTCCATTAAATTGTTGATTCCATTCCATGAAAGTGAAAATGTAGTCACCAAGGGTGGGACACAATAGGCAGCTTGTCATGATTCTGACTTTCTATTTGCTCTAGATAAAAGGAGTTGAGAGATAACAATGTGTGATTTAGCCCTTTATCTTTCACTGTACCTGAAACCACGGCTTCATAGGAGAATAATAAAAAGTCAGAATGCAACTTGCTCCTTGATATAACATTATGCCTAGTAGAGAAATAAAAGAATGACTTACAGAGCCAAATGTCAGGACTAGGTCAGTCCAGTTCAAGCTTAATAAGCATTTATTTTGGCACAGCCTGTTCTGTCAGAGAGATGATAATTTAATGAATAAAAACTGTCATTGTTGAGTATGTTTGGTTTCATTGCCTTTCTCACCCAACTCCCTCCCACCATCCATATCAGACTGTCCCCTACCAACCTGCCTTTCTACTTGGAAATTCCTAACATGGAAGGTGCTTTGTCTAGTCAAACAGAGAAAGAATGGACATAGAGAGATGGTGCCTGTCATTCATTTCCTAGGGGAGAAAAGAGAGGAAGGGGAGTCCACATTGAGTCTTCTAAAGCCCCACTATTGCCCTTCATTATTCTCCCTTCCTTAATCTTTGCTGGCTGTGATGAGCTTTGAGTCACCAATACCCCTTTCATATTCTGGGGAGATTGTGAAGCCTGAGAAAGAACTGCAATAACAGTCAGGTTTTCCTTTCCCCAGGCTCATGGTGCTTAAGCCCCAAACTTGAACCTTGAAAGAAAAGAAAATCCTAAATATAACCAGCTAAACCTTTTAAATGAATTTCCTCTCTTTCTCTTCCCCTTCTGTCTCTCTCTTTTAGAGAGGCAGTACTACAGAATGTTTAGTGCATGCCCACTGGGGCCAGGCTAATACGACTTAACTATCTGAATATCAGTAGCCGCTTTTGAAAATAATAGGACCTAACTTGTAGAGTTCTTCTATAAATTTAATGAATTAAAGAAATACAAATCATTTAGAACACTGCCTAGCACACAGTAAGTGCTAGGTATGCAATAGCTACTATTAGGCCATGGAGAAGTTACAGATAGATGAAGATGGAAAGAATCAGAAGTTCTAGATCTCAGAATTTCACAACTGGAAGGGATCTTAGATATCAACAGATTTAAACCACTTGTTTTGCAAGTAAGAAAACTGAGACCCAGACAGATAAAACTCTGGATAACCATGTTAAAATTCTTTCTATAATGTTACACCTCTGTTCAATTCATTCCTAAGCTGGTCTAACACTATTTAATTTGTTCTTTAAGCCAGAAAATATTTACTGATCACTTAAAGAAAGTCATAATGCACAACTCTAGGAATTTGAGCAATATGGTGACCCTAAGTCTAGGTAATGAGATACTATGGTGGATAGACTCAAAAGAGGCCCCCATGATTCACATCTCCTGACATTCACACTTTTGTATCATCCCTCCCCCTTAAGTGTTGGCTTCACCTATGACCTGCTTCTAACTAATAGAATATGGCAACGGTGACTAACTGCGAGGAAAAGTTATTTATATTACAATGTGAGCAAAGGCATAAGGCACAAAGTGTGGGGGAAACAAGGCAGTATGTTGTTGCTAGAGAGTGAAGTGGTGGTAGACCCATCAGGAAATGAAGCTGAAGAGTCAGGAAGTATTATGTGGTACTGGGCAGATGTAAGGCTATGAGCTTTGGCATCAGGGAGATCTGGGTTCAAATCCCAACTCTGCCAATTCCTGGGTTTGTATCATTGGGCAAGGAGCTTAAGGATTCTGTGACTCAGTTCTCCCACAGTAGAATGGCACTGGTAATTGCAATGAATTTCTAGGGTTATTATGAATATTAAATTAAAGGAAGCTCATAATGCATTTAGCATGCCACTTGTACACAGTATGTGCTCAATAAAAGTTTTAGTTTTTGGTAGTGCTGAAACGTGGAGATTCTTATATGACATGTCAAGGAGTTTTATCCTATGAGCAATATGTAGCCACTTAAATGATTTAAGGAAGTGAGGTGATGTGGCAAGTTTGTGGTGTAGAAACATTTATCTGGGGTAGTGAAGAGGAAATATTCAAAGGGATGAGAACGATGACAGTAAGACAGTTTCAGAGCTATGTAATGGACCAGAAGAAGACTAAGAATTAGTTGAGTAGTAGGAATGAACACCATAGATGATTAAGTAGGTATATCATGGCTGTGATTGGAACAAAAAAGAACAGGGGATAACCAGTTCCTTTCTGCTACTTATACATACTCCTTTCAAGTGTCAGACAACCAGACCACTTGATCACCTACCTGTCGGTTTTGGAGCTCATGGTGTCCTCCAATTTCCTTCTGTAATCTCGTGAGAAACTTACCACTTTAAGATATGGTGGTGATTGGAGCTATGTACCCCAGAAAAACGTGTTCTTAATCTTCATCCATTCCTGTGGGTAAAAACCCATCATCTCAAGTAGGATCTTTTGATGAGATGATTTCAGATGAGGTGTGGCCCAACTGCATCAGGATGGGTCTTCACTGTATTATTGAAGGCCTTATGGAGAAGGTCACAGAGAGAGAGAAGCCACTGGAGCAGCCAGAAGCTGGAAGTCAACAGAACCCAGAAAGGAGAGGCCACTGCCATGCACATTGTCATGTGACAGAAAAGCCAAGGAACCCCAAAGATTGCCAGCCAGCAAAAAGATACTGACCCCAAGAGGAAGCAAGCTTTCTAGCCTCTGACATCAAGAGCCAGTAAATTCCTGCTATTAGCAACCAATTTTATGATATTTGTTTTAGTAGCTAGGAAATTAAAGCAATTTTTTCCCTTTCTGATGTGCAGTTTCAAAGAAAGTATTTCAAAATACTTGTCCACAATAATGTTCAGACTTGATTTTCCAAGAGTAATTATTCATTTATGAAGATAAGAAACTATGCAACCCGAGGTAAATGAACTTTTAGGATGGTATTAGGGTCAGGGAGAACTTACTGTACTTCGAACTCACTCACGCCTTCAGGCCAAGAATCCTAGTAGAGTAAGTATGGGTGCCCTTGCTACCAGATTGCTCAATAAACAAAGCCTCCTCCCCCACAGGGCAGATTGGTGTTTCTTCACCCATCAAGGCTGGAGTTTTGTGACACTCCAGCTCGTTTGCACACAGCTGCAGATGGAGTTCAACTACAATTGAACAAAATTGTCGTTAATAAAGTTTTTCTTCAGTTTACTTTCTGTCTATCCATCCTCTCTATTGCCTCTTCTTTCTTTATCCACATCCCTACCTTAAGTACACCCTTACCTCAACCTTAAGTTCAGCACTCTCATTGTATTCTGAATCATGCTACTAGGTAGAGACATGATATAATTAAATAAACTCACATTAAAATGTTTAGGAATTTGTTTTTCTGCTAAATATCAGGCTCCAGACTTAATTACAAGAATTGCAGGTCTCCGGGGAAGGTTTAAGCCTCAGCCCTAGCAGGTCTGGTATTCTGAGGTCAGAGTCCTATTAGAAAGGAGTGGACCCTAAGATGTGGGCTGTAGACATCTGGGTTGATGCTCTTAAAAATCTTGATTCTCCCTATTCCTCTGAACCCTCCAGGCCCAAATAAGTGGCCCACTCCTTCTTGTTAAAAGCCAGTGCTGGGCAGACCACAGTGGCTCGGTGGCAGAGTTCTCACCTGCCATGCTGGAGACCCGGGTTCGATTCCTGGTGCCTGCCCATGCAAGAAAAAAAAAATGTTTAAAAAAAAGCCAGTGCTTCCCTTCCCTTGCTGGAAGACTGTGAAGAGGACTTTGGCATATAAGACAACATGCATTACTAAAACTGCCCTCTAACCAACAGACAATATGGTAAATTAAAATACTATCACCTTAGAGGCCTAAATGGTGTAGGGGTGGTTGTTCCCATCCTTGCTTATTTAATTCACCAGACTGGACACCACAAAGGCCCTCCAGATCATAGAGAATGAAATCAGACTATTGAAAACTCAAATAAGTAGTAGCCCAAATTGTAGTTGCTCTGCCAGAATTGGAATTTTTTAAACATTTTTTTTTATTGTAGAGTATAATATATATGTACAGAAAAGTGATAAATTTCAAAGTACAGTTTAACAAGTAGTTATAAAGCAAATTTCAAAGTATAGTATGGGTTACAGTTTCACAATTTCAAATATTTCCTTTTGGCTTTTTTAATACACTAGAAACTAAAAAGAACTATTTAAATAATGAATCAGTAGTCATAATCACTCATTAAATCCTAACTTCTCTGTTACGACTCATCCCTCTGTTTTGATCATTCTCTCAATCTTCAGGGATATTTGGGCAATGACTATTCTAATTTCTTCGTATTGAAAAGGGGTTTCGACATTATGGGATGGGGAATGCAACTGGTTGATGTTCTGGGAGAGATTAGTACCTCTAAGTTTCAGGGCATCAGATATGGTATTTTTGTTAGAGCAAATTAATACAGCCTTGGGTGCATGGTGTGTTCTCATTGAGATATGGAAAATATGCTCTTTTCCATCCTTATCAGAAAGGATGACTAGACAGTTAGCATTCACATGGAACTAACAAAACAATAGCATACATTTACAGTCTTGCCCAAGGCTCTGTTAAACTTCCCAGATCCTGGAATATGATGCACCTGGATATTCTGCAGAACAACACTTTGGGTCCACTATAGTTTGATATCATGTTAATTGGACCAGATGAGCAAGAAGTAGTTCACTGGAGGCCTTGGTAAGACACATGGATATCCAGAGGATAAGAGATAAACACAACGAAAAAGATTCAGAGAACATCCACATCAATGAAGGTTTTAGATGTCCAGGGGTTTGTGGCATATCCACAACAAGATATCCTGTTCAAAGTAAAGGACAAAATTTTTGAACCTCCTGCCGGTAAGAAGGAAGCACGACACCTGAGCAGACTATCTCCCTTCAACAGAAACAATGAATCGTTCAATGATCGTTTCATTCTTCTCCATGCTTCCTTTATAAGCTTTCTAAATTTCAGAAAAGAGAGGAGAGGAGAGGACAAGAGAGGGAAAGGGCAAGTAGAAATGAGAAGGGTCAGGGATGTGATAAGAGGGGAATGGAAATGATAAAGAGAGAAGGGAGAGAAAAGGAAAGAGAAAGAGAGAATGAAAAGAGGTCGACCAAAAGCAACAAGAAAAAATGGAGCAAGAAAAATTAGGTAGAGAGAGATTGGTGGTTGCTCAAACAGTTAACCATAGAATTATCATATGACCCAGTAATCTCACTCTTAGGTATATATCCACAAAAATTAGAAACAGCTGTTTAAATACAAAACCTATAGGTGAATGCTCATGGCACCACTACTTCAAATAGAGAAAAGGTGAAAACAGCCCAAATGTCATCATCTTATGAATGGAGCCACAAAGTACGGTATAGCCACACAATGGAATGTTGTTCAGCCACAAAGTGGAATGAAATACTGATATCTGCTAAATAATTTGGATGAACCTTGAAAACATTATGCTAAGTAAAAGGAGTCAGATATAAAAGATCACTAACATATCATTCCATTTATATGAAATGTCCAGAATTGGCAAAATACAAAAAGACAGAAAGCAAATTGATGGTTGCCAGGGGCTGGGGAAGGGGCTGTTTAATGGCTATGGAGTTTACTTTTGGGGTGATGAAAAAGTTCTGGAAATAGTGGTGATGAATGTACAACCTTGTGAATGGACTCAATGCCGTATTAATGTCCTATACAGCTTATTTCAATAGAAACAACTAGAACATTTTACTTTAAAATCTCTGTTTCTCCAACCTCACCCTAACTGAAGGTCATCCCTCCTAATACACCTTTTTATGTATTAGTACTCACCACACAATGAAATTGGGGTTGCCAAAGCCTCAAGCTTTTACCTGTGAAAAGAACTGGCGAAGTAATTCTTACTCTTGAACTTTATATTTTATCATTCTCCCTTTGACTCCAACAGTAAGGTCTCAGAATCAGTGAATCTCAATTTCTCTCCCAACCCTTCCTCTCTTCCCCTGCCCTCCCCTCCCCTCCCCTCTTCTCTCTCTCCCTCTCCCTCTGTGGATGTGTGTGTGTCTGTCTATCTCTCATTCTCTTTTTAAAGAAGATAGTGTGTAGGAACCAAGTATCCAGAATGGAAGTAGGAGCCAAATTTCTGGAATGCCAAATACACACCCTTTTTCAATAGTCTCATAAAAAAAAGAAAGACTATGTGGGGAAAGGCTTATTGAAGGACTTTAAAGTTTCCCTGAGTATGAGTGGGAATACACAAAGCAAGATTTCTAGATAGGCAAACACTCCATGGTAGGGAATTACTGGTTAGAAATGGAGGAAAACCAAGATAGCCTGAGCCACTAGTTTTATCAGTTATTGGGGTCCAGATGAGGTAGTAGAAATAATTAATAATTGCTACATGCATGAGACAAATAGCTTGATAATATGGAGCATACTCACCCATCAAATCTTTAAGGCACTTGTTACTCCATTTTAGTAGAGGAAAACGTGACTGTGGGATCAGTGGATCACAGTGCTCCCCTGTTTCTAGCAGGCACTCATGAGTTCCAATGTATTTAGGTGGTACCTGTGGTGGGGAAGAAATAGACAGAAATGGAATGGGGAAAAACGATAATTTGACTGTAAAAATTTATTCAGAGAAACCAGGTAAAGAGTCACCACAGTGACAAATATGAAAGAAAAGTGGGACAATGGGCATTGCACAACTGTCCCAAGGCAAGGCCAGCTTCCCTTTGCTTCAGGTTCCAAGAGTCTTTGAAAGGTTGGAGGGTTTTCTTCTCAAACACTCTCCAAGATTTGAAGTTGATCTCTTTCCCTCTGTTTCTGACTGTCTTTGCTCTGTATTGCTCTTTTCTTCTTTCCTTTTCTTCCTCCCTTTCTTCCCTCAGGCCTACATTGTTGTCTCGTATTTTTCCAGTGTGTACTTATTTTGCAGGCAGCTGTGCGATATTATACAAGCCTACTTATGCTTCCTACCATTGGGAGAGGGGGAGCGAGCTGGGGAAGAGGCAGTGTGGAAGGATTTTCTTTGTAGTTTATCACAACCATCCATCTGACTTTAGTTGAATGCTGGAAACCTCAAATCTTCGGTGCATGACACCCCATAAACAGCAGCAGACTGGCTTCATAGCACCATTCGCTGTTCTCTGCGGGCTTTGGAAGCATGCAAAGAAAATGCCAAGATTCAAGGCTGAATCCATGGCTAGGAATATTAAGGGGGTCTGAAGAAGCAACAGCAACATAGCTGAAGTACAAATTCTGTCTGGAATTTGACTCTGCCATCAATGGGAGAGAAATATTGTAAACTGCTTTTCTGGCTGTCAAAGTCTAGAAATGTGTATTAAAATATGCCAGTGGTCTGTGCCATGCAAGGGTAGCTCAGTGGTAGAATTCTTGCCTGTCATGCCGGAGACCCAGGTTTGATTCCCAGAGCCTTCATATGCCAAATATATATATATATATATATATATATATATATATATAGAGAGAGAGAGAGAGAGAGAGAGAGAGAGAGAGAGAGAAATGCCCGTGGTTTTGAAAGCAGATTTTGATTTTTCCTTGTTCTCCAAAGCATACAGAGCAATGCCAGAATGAGATTTTCCATTCAGCAGAAGCCTCCTACAATAAGCAAATTCCCATAATTTATGTGGTTACTTGAGTTCCCAGCATCTGTCACAGATACTTTCCCAGTATCAGTGCCCATGGAAATCTAATTGATCAAAAGTACTAATGGTTCTGTTATTCTCATAGTATCTTTTCCTTGGCATTTCTTATGCTCTTGATTAGGTTAGGGAGTGCTCTTCTGCTAGTGGTCATTAGCAAAGGCTCCTTTTTGGAGAAGCACAGCATGCTCAGTGTGGTTGCTTTATCCCTGGCTATCTCTGTGATTTAATCCAATTATTGTTTTGGTTGAATAGAGCTGCTCTCCAAATTTTATGCTTCTGTGTGTGAGCACTGAATTATGTGTGTGGTTGTGGTTGAAAAGGGAGGTTTGGAGTCGAGTATATCACTAAAAGGAAAGCCAGGGGACAAAACATGGGGCTGTATAATACACTGAAAACTCTGGTGGATAGTGACGGTGATTAATAATGAAAATATAAAAATGATTTTTCACGAACTAGAACAAATGTACGTCACTACTATAAGGAATTAATAATAGAGTGGGATATGGGGGAAATGTGCCTATTTTTGGTAATCCATGGACTATAGTTAGTAGTAATAGTTTACTGTTCTTTCATCAACAGTAACAAATGTACCACACCAATGCTAAGTGTTAACAATAGTGCATAAGTGGTATAGGATGTTTTGAGTTTTTTATTTATTTTGTATGCTATATGGCGGGGTCACATTGCATTATTTTTCCATGTGAGTATCCCGTTAATACAGCACCATTTGTTGAATTTGTTTTTGTTTGTTGCATTTTGTTTGTTTGCTTGCTTGTTTGTTTAGGAAGTGCACGGACCAGGAATCAAACCCGGGTCTCCTGCATGGCAAGTGAGAATTCTACCACTGAACTACCCTTGGAATCCCTGGGTTTTATTTTTAGACTAATGAAAATGTTCTAAACCGTACTGTGGTGATGAGTGCTCAACTATGTGATGATACTGTGAACCACTGATTGTATACTTTGGATGGATTGTATAGCGTATGAATATATATCAATAAAACTGCTCAAAAATGTAAAAAAACAACCGAATTAACAAATGTTAATATTATGTCATTCTTCTTTTGGATATTTTTGTTAAATAAAGTGTTACTAGCAAAAAAGGCTAGGATGTCTATCTACAAAGATAGACATATAGACCAAAGGAATTAAATTGAGAATTCAGAAATCAACCCTCATATTATGGCCAACTGATTTTTGACAAGGGGGCAAAGGCCACTCAATTGGCAAAGAATAGTCTCGTCAACAAATGGTGCAAGGAAAACTGAATCTCCATTTGCCAAAGAATGAAGCTGGACACCTACCTCATACCATATGCAAATGTCAACTGAGAATGCATCGAAGACCCAAGTGGAAGAACCAAAGCTATAAAACTTCTAGAAGAAAACACAAGGAAATATCCTCAGGACCTTGTGACAACCAATGGTTTCATAGACCTTACCCTCAGAGAATAAGCAACAAAAGAAAAAATAGATAAGTGGTACCTCATCACAATTAAAGAAAAATTTATGCATCTAAGGACTTTATCATGAAAGTAAAAAGGTAGCCTACTCAATGGGGTAAAATATTTGGAAACCACATAGTTGATACACATTTAATATCTGGCATACATAAAGGAATCCTCCAACTCAACAATAAAAAGACAAAATAACTCAATTTAACAATGGGCAAAAGATTTGAATAGACATTTCTCCAAAGAACATACACAAATGACCGAAAAGCACATGAAAAGATGCTCAATGTCATTAGTTGTTAGGGAAATGCAAATCAAAATCACAAGATACTATTTCACAACCATTAGAATGGCCTGTGTCTTTAAAAAAATGGAAAATAAGTGTTATAGAATATGTGCAGAGAAAGGGACACTCGTTCATTGTTGGTGGGAATGAAAAATGGTGCAGTTACTGTGGAAAACAGTTTGGCAATTTATCAGAAAGTCAAGTATCAAATTATCATATGACCTGGCAATCCCACTTCTAGCTATAAATCCAAAAGAACTGAAAGCAGGGACTTGAACAGATATTTGCACACCGATGTTCACAGCAGCATTATTCACATTTGCCAAAAGACGGACCCAAAGATGGACCCAAGTGTCCATCAACAGATGAATGGATAAACAAAATGTGATATATACATACAATGAAATATTCTTCAGGTATAAAAAGGAAAGACGTTCTGATACATGCAACAACATGGATGAACCTTGAAGACATCATAGTGAGTGTAATGCTACCTATACAAAAGGACAAATACTGTATGATCTCTAATATGAAATAATTGGAATAAGCAAATTCATAGAATCAGAAGCTAGAATATAAGTTACCTGAGCCAGGGCGGGTGCAGGGAATGGAGAGTTCATGTTTAATTTGTATCGAGTTTATATTGGCATTGAACATAAAGTCTAGGTAAGGGATGATGGTGATAGCAGCACCACATTGTGGACAGAATTAACAGCACTGTTATATATTTGAATATGGTTATAGGGGGAAATATGATGTATATATGTTACTAGAACAAAATGTTTTTTACAAAACATAGGACTGTACAACACAAATGATGAAACCAATTGTAAATGACGGACTATAGTTAATAGTACAATTATTAAAATGTTCTTAAATGAAGTGTAATAAATGTACCACACTAATGCAAGGTGTTAATAATGGGGTGCTAGTGGAATTCTGTATTTTATACATGATTTTTCTCTAAATATACAAATTCTCTAATAAAAAAAGGATATTAGACAATAATTGCACTTAAGATGGTTACATACGTGAATCTGTATGTTTTTAGAAAATGTGCATTCTAATATTAAGTACACTAAATGTACAGTATGAAGTGTATACAAACTAATCTCAAGTGTTCAAAAATGGATTGATAATTAGACAAATGGATTGATAGACAATCAGACAGACAGAATGATATGGTACATGTAGCAAAATGTTCAAATTGATGGATCTAGGGGCGGATAGGAGTATGTTGGTGTTCTCTGCATGGGGTTTGTATTATTTCTGTAAATTTCCTGTAAGTTTGAAAGTATTTCAAAATAAATAGTTTTTTTTTTTAAAAAAAGAACAGTAAGTAAAAACTAAGGTAATCTAAATTAACTGTGGGCTTAAGTTAATAATAATGTATCAACATAGATTCATTAATTTTACCAAATGTGCCAAATGTACTCTGCCAATGTAAGATGTTAATAATAAAGGAAGCAGGATGATGGGTATTAAATCCACTCAACTTTTCTGTAAATCTACAACTGTGCAAAAAGAACAAATTCTATTAAAAAACATTTTTTTAAAAATTGTAAATGTACCAAATATAATTTAATGAATAGATACTGAATTGAGTGCAACTCATAAAATGTTGGAATTGCTCCTTGTAGAAACCGTAATTCAGTGTTTTCTTTTCACAGGGTCCAGAAAATAACAAAAGGTGCTGCCCCCAGGTCATCCAGCCATTTGAGTCTTCTGCCTCTTTATTATTCCGTCAGTTCAGTTGACAGAGACTCTTAATGGACTTCCTTCTAAATGCAAATGAAGAAAAGGAATGGACCTTTACAATCAATGTAATGCTTTATTTTATAGAGGAGAAAGGAGAACTGCATATAATATTATACAATTACAGATTATGCAATTAGGTTTGCGTAATCCCAATGAAGCAAAGCCTCACATTCACATCAGCTAATTTATTATACCAATAAATTTAAAATAAACTAATTATTTTCTATGCTTATTGGAGTAAAAACATAAAAAGTCTCATTTGCTTCTTAACCTACTACAATCAAGCTTTACCACTTCCATTCCATTCCATTGCGCTTTCCAATGTCACCAAAGCCTCTTTTTTTCTAAACCCAATAGACATGTCTTAGTCTTTATCTCATTTGCCCCTCTCTGCAGTGTTTAGCACTATTTGTCCAACTCCTTCTTCTCTTGGCTTCCTGATATCACAACCACCTGATTTTCCTTCTACAGTTTCCTGAGAGCGCTTCTCTTCCTTTGCTCATTTATCAAATATCAATGTTCCCATGATTTT